>BMAU01000369.1:115000-217500 GCA_019973935.1 Trichonephila clavipes | reverse complement strand
TTTAGTACTTACATTCTTAACAGGAAAAAGTATGTTTATTAATTACATTAGAAAAATTAACTTTATCAAAAGTTTTATTCATGAATAATAAAGTGCAGTAATCAGTAATAGATTCATTAATTTTATTAATATTTATATTGAATTTATTAACTAAAAAATTATTAATATCTTTAATGATGTCTACTGCATGACACACCTTTAAGCAATCATTATTTAAGATTTCATTTAACAATACAGTTTTCTTTTTTTTTTATTAAGACCAAACATGAAGTATTTGATCTTTTTCTTGATATTAAAGTTTTTTTTAAATCATCAATAATAACTTTAATGTTATCAATTAAAGATTTTATCTTTTTTTTTCCTTTTAGTTCTTTTGCTTCTAGAATTTTTTTTAGAATTATTATCTAAATTGGGGACATTATAAAAAAATTCTTTATTATTATATGTGACAAAATTTTCAATATGTTTTTAGCTAAGTGCATAACATTAAGAACATATGGATATATTGTATTAAAACTCCTAATAATGGGATTTCGCTCCAAAATCTGTGCTTAGTATTTAGTATAATTTAATAATTGACGATTCAACATTATATTAAATTTATGCAAGTGAAAGTGTCTGAGTTCAATTTTATTAGAATTATTGGAATTACTGAAGTTTTTAACATATCATGTCTATGTTGATTAATCTTAATGATAGCATTCGAGGTCTGTCCTATATATTTATACTGAGATACTTTACAATTTAAAAGGTAAATACAATTACAGGTTTTACATAGAATAAATTTAGATTCACAATCATATTGATCAAGGTTTTACATAGTGAAGAGTTTTACATCTACTGTTTCTGTATATATATATATATATATATATATATATATATATATATATATATATATATATGTGTGTGTGTGTGTGTAATAATTCCCTCCAGCATCCTTTTGTTAACTCTTTTTCCTATTATTTACGCAAGCTTTAATTCTTTGGTTTAAAAATAATACTTAAATCGTAATCGTAATCAACGAGTTTCCGAAATCCCTGCCCCGCCCATTTCATCCAATTAGAACTGCGATTACATAATAGTCACGCGCTTGCCACTGCCGGTATAAAAACCGAAAATCATGTATGGTCGCTCTCTTTGTCTGCTAGCCTTCATCATGTAATCGTCGCCATTTGTTTTTTGTCTCAGCCTCGTCCACGTAAAAATGTAAACAGCGGCAGCTATCCTCTGCTCTCTGCTCTTTGCTGTTAACATGTAGTCATCCGGCTTCCACGATTTGTGTGTCTTTGTATTCTCTTTGTCTGTGTCGTGCCGTCCAGTCATCATTGTTTGTAAGATGCATATGTGTTTCAAGAAGTACAATAAATTGAAGTTAATAAATTACAGGATTGTCTCTTCGTAATACAGGAATTCATTCACCACCGGCCACACCCTACCTTTGGTTCACCACATTAAAATCAACCACTCGTCACGGCATAGAATGCACCACTATAAGTTTAATTATTACTATTATATATATATATATATATATATATATATATATATATATATATATATGCATGCATTGCTTAACCCGAATTCGCTGGTCTAATTCAGCGACAGCTTTAGAAATCATTATAGGTCTCCAGTTTAGTCCGATGACTTTTTTGTATCTACAATTGTTGTGTCTGCAGAATTCCAATTTCTTACTTTTTTAGCACTGTAGATTCTAGTATTTATTCACTTTTATTTTATTATACTATATATATATATATATATATATATATATATATATATATATATATATATATAGTATGTGTGAGTGGCATTATATTTCTTATTTTCAAACGATGCAGTACGAAAAATTACCAATATTTGAATAGACTGGTTAATAAATTTTATTAACGTTGTCACCTCCATCTCCTAACTACCACACCACACCAACGGGAGGACAATGAGCCTCGACAGATTTAACCTACATCAGCATGTTATTTCTGGAATAATTCTAAATGGTCAAGGAAAAAGTTCTTCTCTGTCAGGAAAGATCGGTAATCAATAAAACTAAATCATGGGCGAACAACTTTTATTTGAATATCACAAGCATATACATGCATTATGCCTGTATTATTCGTTTTATATGTATTATGATTTTACACCGAACGTAAAATCCTAATGCATACAAAACGAAGCGACTGCAGCTTCGTAACTCTTCAAGTTTGAACATATGCTAGGGCGTGCTTTGGTGTCATTGGGAAGCGATTTTTGACGAGTGAGCGAGGGTTTATTAACCATAAAGCAACACAAGATATATTTACCACTGATCTTTTAATTTGATCTGTGGTCAAGTGATGAAAACGATACCCTAAACTGGCACCCCGATCTCCAAACTCCATACTTTCGCTTCAAGCCAACGTTAAGACTTTGAGCCTTGATAGGCATTCATCCTCTACACGACCTGTCTTTAGTGACAACAGGGATAGAACTACACAGTGCTAGCAGGGAGCTCATGACTCTGAACACTGAGCCACTACAGTCGTAATATTTGAAGGGGGGAAATTTTTGTTTCTTTCACGAACATTGTAAATTATTGATAATAGCTCCCTCTGGATAGCTGTAGTTTATGTACACAAAATACTAAGAAAAAAGAAAAAAACAATAATATTTATGTATTTTTGGTTTTATACGATTATTACCTGAAGCTCTTGAGGACTATGTTGTCAAATACAATTTTGTGTAGTCAAATTTAAAATAATTATATATAATATTTTAAAAAGTTACTTGTGTGAAACATGTATTTTTTTTTCTCTCTTCTCTTTGGTCACTTTTAATTTTTTTGAAACTATTCTAATTCCCTTGTAGTTTCAGCTTAGATTGTATTACATATTATTTGCATGTTTTTACTATTATTGTTACTTTTTATAACATATTTAGTTTACTGTTGTATCACTACCTTATATGTGTGTAACTTACTTGTGTGTGTGTGTGCTTAAGAATACATGTCTATAGAATTGATAGCAATCTTTTGAATGGATCCAAGTATTGCAAGAAGCAAAATTTTTCATTAATACACTCACAAATATGTTTCTTTTACCATTTTTAATCAATCAGTTGATATACATTTTTTTAAACATTTTTTATCATCATTTATATATGCTTAAGATATTTTTCAATTTGTATCAAATTAAACAATGTGCTAAATATTGAACTTCAGAAAAAAACTCGCAGACACACGATTGCAGTTATAAAACGATACACTTTTTTTTACGATGACAAAGATATTTAAGAATTATGATGTGATATTTTTTTCCAAGGATATTTCCTGAAATGAAACAACAAAGATTAAAAATACCTTCCACATTAATGTCATACAATGGAAAACCGCAAGTAAAAAATTTAAAAAAACAGAAGTCTGTATTTGGTATTTCTTACATTTATAAGGTTTTCTTTTTTGACATATATTTCATACCCTCCGTGTAGAGAGATGATACACACACGTTAAATCTGTCGCGTTCAAAGTCCTCCCGATGGCGTGGTTTGATTGTTTAGAGAGAGGGGTGCCAGCTCAGGTGTCGTCCTTGTCATCTGACAGGAGCTCAGAATTACGTGGTCCATCACCAGTATCCCTTGTGTTGCTTTTAGTTCATAGTGTGAAGATAATATAACTCTTACTCTCACTTGACATTTTTCGTTATTATTACTTTGTTAAATTTAACGATGCAAAATTGAGAAACATTTCAGGCCTTCCAGGCTTTTCATTATAGATACGACTTGTGAAGTGAAATAAAGAGAACCAGATCTTAAGGTATCCGACCACGTTCAGAACCGTGATTTTAAAAAAGCGCATAAATGGATAATTTTCATATTTAATGTCACTAAGATTACAATACGTGGATAAAATTGTTTTAAGGACATTGTGACAAAATTTTTTTTTATTTAAATGCAATATTTCGGCAAAAAATTAACTTAGAATAACCTTTTTTCAAAATGTTCTCCTTTTGTGAAAAATGCTTCCATTATAATAATATTTTGTCTGTATATAGCTTAGACCTCTGTACAGAGGCTCAACTATTATTTTTGAAAAATTCACATTATTTTCAGAGTTACAACCAATTGAAATAATTATCGGCGTTTTTTACTTAAAATTTCTCCCTTCTGTTGTCGTAAAACATGGATAAACCCACTTCTAAATTATATATTTAAAAATTCTAGTTGAGCCTCTGTACAGAAGTCTGAGCTATATACAAGCAAAATATTATTATAATAGACGCATTTTTCACAAAAGGAGAATATTTTGAAAATGGGCCCATTCTATGTTCATTTTTTGTCAAAATATTGTACTTAAATAATTTTTTACTGTAATAATATTCTTAAAACACAGTTTTATATACATTTTCTAATCTAAGTGACACTAAATATCATTAATATTATCCATTTATACTCTTTTGCAAAATCATGGTTCCGAACGTAGTCGGATATCTTAACGAATAAATATTTTGTTTTGTAAATACCATTAACTCATTCACGTACTAGTTCAAACGTCAGCACGTTGGTTCTGTTGGATTATTGTTATTAATAAATGTTTTTTTTTGTGTGTGTTTGTGACGAGTTTTATTTATGTCTGTGCTAATTTGGATCGTCATCATTAATCGACGAGACCGAAAAGCCTACTTATTACAATTGTAACGTGTTCTCTTCGCATCCATCTTCTAATCCTTACGTGGAAATTCATTCTATGTACTGAACCTCTTCAGTAAGGGAACTGCGATGTATATGAAAATAAGAGATACCTTTTAAAGTAAAGTGATACTAGTGTGAATTATATCGGTGAGAATTGTATTTTGAATTGTCAGTGTGTCTGAACTTGGAGCCTATTTATTAGAGTCCAGGGAAAATAGCTGTGTGAGTCTGCAATTTGTCATATATGTTTGTGATATAAGGAATGTTTCTATTATTATTATTGATTAGGGATGACTAGAGCACCCAATAGCTATTGGCAACCTCATTGTATTGGGAATCAATGGGAATGAAAGTTGTTTGTGTTTAAGAGGTGTATTTTAAATCAGTTGACCCTCATACTTACGCAAATGAAGGTTTATTACACAATGCTAGGAATAATTTCCATGCGAATGTGGTTCCACCGACCCACGTGAAATGTACTAATGCATCCAATACGCGCGCTCACGAAAAGAAAAATCAGATCTTGTCATTTGACAGAAGTGCAATTTGAGTGAGAGTTATATTTACTTCGCCCTATAAAGCTGCATGAGGGCTATTGGTAATGGGCCACGAACAGGGATCTTGACCACTAGACTACCTCTGCCACAGAATGCAGAGTGAACGAATGTAGGATTGCTCAAGATTTGGAATGCAGTGATGTGGTTGCGTGATGTTGGCTGTAATGAATAAATCAGGTCCTACAGATTTTCAAAAATATAGCATTTGGCCGAGAGTGAAAAATAGAATGAAAGGACAATAATTCTTCTCGGCTCGCAGCTTCTATTGCATCCTTAATAACGATCTGATATGTAACGGGAACAGCAATGACCATCGATAGGTAACTCAATAAAAGATAAATAAGTTCAAGTAGAGGTCATTACACCGACTACCCTTCACCGCTGTGTATCACTAAAGGCATTTGCAATATTGCTGGTTGCTCTCTTGAGTTTCGCCCAACACCTGGAGTTATGATTTATAGTGTCCTTTTATTTGATAGCGTGATTCCTTTGACTGGCATCCGCGATACACTCACAGCACGGTGGCATGTCGATGAGATTCTACGCTTATATAGTAGCCCTTCTTTCCACGAAACCTGTTCTTCCATTATAACAGGATAACGCCCAGAAGCCTTTCTACTACTTACCTTAGCGCTTCCCAACATCTTTATGGCCGTCACAATTGCCACATTCCTGCCCAATAGATAACGTTTGGGTTTTGATAAGTATGTGGCTTTGTCCATCATCCCCGAGGTATCACTCCTATCTAACTGGCCAATTGGAACGAGTACGGTCAGCAACTTCGCAGGAAGATTTCAGCAAATTCTACAAGTCAATGCCCAGCCAAACAGTAAGTTGCGTCAGGGCCACAGGTGGACTAACGCATTATTAACTTTTAACTTTTTTTCCCTCTTGTAATTTGCTATCTGAATAAAGCATTAAATTCCTATGATACTGTTAGCTTTTCGTTTTCAATACGTGCATAACCCATTTGGATCATTCCTTCTTAGAGTGTTGATTTTTAAGTTATAGAGTGTTACTATACAAATTTGCTACATAGATCGATTAAATTGAGCTAGTTACAGTGTCATTATGTTTTTATTAAGAAATAAATATTTCTACTAGCCTTGAAGAATTTATAAATTAAATAAATTTCTCTATTAGAGAAACACTTTGAAATAATAATGTGTCCTTATTTAAAACTAGGTTAGATATATATCATGAAATGAGCTGTAGATATGTGGGTCTAATAAATCTATTCAGGGTAAGAAAAAAGTTACGTTTTAAGTCTCTGATTCTGTGTGTGTGTGTGTGTGTGTGTGTGTGCTCTTCAAGAAACTTAAACAATTTTAATGTATTGATTCATTTTGGATTTTCTGAAGACTTGAAAGATCTTAATGTTTTACTGAAAATGTTGTGTCCACTTAAAATTGAGCTCAATATCGTCGAAATTAAAGGATGTTAAAGAAAATAAATGCATAGTCGCTCAAAAAAGTATTGGGACACTTGGCGTGCATAACTGTAAAGCCATTTATAAAAATATTTATCACATTAAAACAAAAACAAAATGAATCAAGTAATATTTTAACATCTACAATATATAAGGAAAATTTTATTAGTATTATAGAATTATAATTTGATCTAGCTTTTCAAATATAATTCAAAGGCGCACTGGAGTAAAAAAGTATTGGGACACTTTGGGAATGAGAAATTTAACAAATATATAGCGCATCAATAGAATTTAATTTCACACTACTTTTTAGACTGGATGTTTAAACACAAATGTTTCAACAGATAAGATTATTTATAGAAAAAATGACGAGAAACAAAGATATATTGGTTGATGTGCGAAATCTCGTAAAAAGTCATTGGAAAGAGGGGAAATAAATTCGCTGTTATATAGGAAAAATATTGAAATTAAGTAAGTCTACTGTTTTTAACACCATTAACAGGTTCAAGAAAGCAAACAGTGTTGAAAACAAGCAAAGGTCAGGACGTTCAAGTATATTTAATGAACGTGAAGAGAGGTGGATTGTGAGACAAGTACACATTAATCCAAGAGCTAGTGCAATAAAAATGACTTTGCAATGTAAAAGTAGGTTTAGGAAATCAGTAAATCCGGAAACTGTCAGAAATGTTTTAAGAAAACGTAAGTATCATGGCAAAATACCTCAAAGAAAGCCCTACATGAACAAAGCAAATAAATAAGCTAGGTTGGCATTTGCCAAAATGTATGTAAGTTAACCAACAGAATATTGGAAAAATATAATTTTTGTATGAAAGCAAATATAACATTTTCGAATCGGATGGCAAGCAAAACGTTTGGTAGAAATCAAATACAGTAATGCATGTCAAAAATTTATGGCCTACTGTCAAATATGGAAGGAGTAACCAAATTGTCTGGGGCTGCATGGCAATCTCTGGTTTCGGGAACTTACACTTTATTGATGGTATAATGATAAAAAATGTCTATATCTTGACATATTCAAGTGAAATTTAAAGCAAAGTGCGAGCAAGCTGGGAATCTCATGATACACTGCTGGACAATTGCTAAGGACGGATAACACTATCATCCATAGCAACCACAAAATGAAAGGAAGCAAAATGTGGAAAATTAGAATAAGTGCGGGATATTAGTAAGAAGTATGAGTATGCAAATTTTTTTCCACGTCTGTTCATCACGTGATAGCGTTCATAAGAGCTTTAAAGGTTTTGACGCGTGTGGACAGTTGTTGTTTCAAGTCAAAGTTTTACAGGAAAGATTTAATAGACGAACTTAAAATTTTTGGCATGTTTTCCCGACATCACATAGATGATTTTATGCGTGGCCGAATTATTGGAAAGATCGAAAAAGGGCGAAAAATAACAGATGTTGCCAGGGAGTTCGGCATCGCTCACAGCGTTGTTTCACGGCTGTGAATGTCATTTAAAACTACTGGAATGTGTAGTAGACGGCACGGGGGAGGTCGTGTTAGAAGTACGACGCCTGCAGAAGACAGATATATCATCCTATCAGCAAAAAGGAACAGGCGCACCACAGCTAAGCAGGTGGCAAATCAGTTTCTTGCTGCCTCAGGAAAGCAGATCTCCCGAAAAACTGTTGCCAGACGTTTGAAGGGAGGAAGACTATACACACGCAGACCTGTTGTGTGTGTCCCATTGACCAGACAGCACCGTACTGCCCGTTTGCAATGGTGTCGTGAGCCTCACAATTAGACTGAACAGGACTGGGCATGCGTACTATTCTCAGATGAGAGTAGGTTTAGTCTGTCATCGGATTGTAGACGCCAACTGATCTGGCGCGAGAGTGGTACTGCTTATCGTCCAGAAAATATCCAGGAAAAGGACCGATATCCGACATGCAGTATCATGGTGTGGGCCGGCATCATGATCAATGGCCGCACGCGCCTACATGTGGTTGCGAATGGGACTATGACGGGCCAACGATACATTGATGAAGTTCTACTCCCTCATGTTCGTCTTTTCCGTGGTGCTGTCGGTGATAATTTTTTTATGGACGAAAACGCAACATATCATCGAACACTCGCTGTTCAGGATTGTCTAGACAGCGAGGGTATTCAACGTCTCGTATGGCCAGCGCGTTCTCCAGATCTAAACCCCATTGAAAATGTGTGGGATGCTTTGGGGAGGCAAGTTGCTGGTCGAAACTATCCTCCAACAAACAAGAACACCCTCATCCGTGCACTCACAGAGGAATGGGATAAATTGCCTCAACAGCTGCTGGATAATGTTGTGCAAAGTATGGTACGACGTGTGGAATCTTGCATCACACTCCACGGTGGACATATCCCGTACTGATACGTTTCTTTAAGGTGCCTGCTGACTTTTAGATGCATTGTTCCATTTCTCCTTACGCAGATCAAATGAACATTTTTTTCTTTCAGATGTTTCACTGCTTTTGTACTTTCCAGAACAATGAATATTCTTTATTCTAATGTCTGAACAGTGTGGCAACTATATTTTATCCTACTAGGCCTCATGTCTCACTTAATGTTATGCTACATAGAAATTTGTGTTCCGTCCTTAGCAATTGTCCAGCAGTGTATTTTAATTTGTACCAAGATAATGACCCGTGACATACTGCGGATATTTGCAAGTAATGGGTCCTCTACCACTGTACTAGATTTAATAAAACTTCTGCACAAAGTCCAGACCTTAATCCCATTGAACATGTGTGAGATTTTTTGCAGCAAAAACTATATGAGCACCAAATTTCTAACAAGCAGGATTTGAGAAAACATTTGGTCGAAGAGTGGACCAAAATCGATAGATTGTTTTGCAAAAAATTGATCCAATCCATGCCAAATAGACTTTGAGAGGTCATAAAAAGCAAGAGTGGTCCAACAAGATATTAATTTCTAAGTTCGAATTTTTGTTTTTAATTTATTGAGAAGTATTCCAATACTTTTTTAGCCCTTTTTTTAACTCAATTTTTTTTATTTTCAATTTTAACTATAATTGCATTAATGTATGTGAGTTTTGTTCAAATTATTATTATTTGTATTTAACAAAATAACATTTACTTCTCTTTTTTTTTGGTTTCATTTGTATGTTTAAGTAAAATACTACGATAAAAATCTATGAACTGGTAGTGTGTCCCAGTACTTTTTTGACTGACTGTATATACAGTGGTATAAACAATTGAGGATACACCTTACTTTTACTTGATAAATCCAACTTTTAATCGAAATAACACATTAACTAGAAGTGCAAACGTGTTTTTATTTTCACACGTAACAAAAGGAGTTATTTACAGTAAAAATAACGAAAATCAACAAAAAAATATCTAAAATTAAAAATTTCACAAGTATTTGAAATAAACATAGGCAGATCTTTACCTCAAAAAATTGAGGATACACCGATGAAATGTTTGTTTAACTACCACTAGATTTTTTTTCTGCTTGCTACTATAATAGCCTAAGTTTGGCCAATTTTATCTCAAACTTTTTCGACTGCTACGTTTGTCTTTTGAAGTTGGTTATGTGAATTTAATGTCGCAATTTGAAATGAAAAATGGGTCCTCGGAGAGAGACCAGTATTGATGTAAGAAAATTTATATTAAGGTTATTTAAGAAAGGAAATTCTTATCGTGAAATAACTAAAATTGTCGGTAGAAGCCACTGGTGTGTCCAGAAAATCATTGGAAGATTTAAAAGCGATGGATTAGTTGAAAATAAAAGTGGAAGAGGAAGGAAAAGTATTCTGAGTGATGTAGCCAAAAGGAAAGTTTTGAAAGATATCAAGATTGATCCTAAATTAAGTGCAGTCAAACTAGCTGCAGAAACTTCTCGAATAATGGGTAGAAGTGTAAGTGCTGAAACTGTGAGAAATGTGATTAGACATGCTGGATATAGCAGTCGAGTAGCTAGAAAGAAACCTTTCATAAGCTTACAAAGTCAGAAAAAGCGTTTGGAGTTTGCAAAAACTCATCAATTGAAGACAGATAACTTTTGGAAGAAAGTTATATTTAGTGACAAAAGTAAATTCAACATTTTTGGAAGTGATGGCCGTCGCACGGTTTGGAGAAAGCCGAACACCGCTTTGGATCCAAAAAATTTACGTCCTACAGTTAAACATGATGGGGGCTCCGTCATGGTTTGGGGTTGTATGGCTTCAAATGGGGTAGGAAATTTAGTTTTTATAGATGGCATAAAGGATTATAAGCTTTATATAGATATACTCGACAACAATCTTAAAGAAAGTGCAAAAAAATTGGATTTAGATGGAAATTTTATTTTCCAGCTAGACAACGACCCCAAACATACGGCACGTAATGTCAAAATGTGGTGTCTTTTTCATTGTAAACAGCAATTGCACACACCACCACAGTCCCCTGACATCAATGTCATAGAAAATTTGTGGGCCACTCTCGAAATAGCGGTCCAAAAACACCAAATTAGGAACAAATCCCATTTAAAGCAAGTGTTACAAGAAGAATGGGATAAAATATCTCCAGATACCACCAAAAAATTGGTTGAATCGGTACCAAGACGTTTGGAGGACATTATAAAAGCCAAAGAACATGCAACCAAATATTGACACTGTCTTTGTATGTGATATATCACACAAATTTCATTGGTGTATCCTCAATTTTTTAGGTAAAGATCTGCCTATGTTTATTTCAAATACTTGTGAAATTTTTAATTTTAGATATTTTTTGTTGATTTTCGTTATTTTTACTGTAAATAACCCCTTTTGATACGTGTGAAAATAAAAACACGTTTGCACTTCTAGTTAATGTGTTATTTCGATTGAAAGTTGGATTTATCAAGTAAAAGTAAGGTGTATCCTCAATTGTTTGTACCACTGTATAATAATAGACTTGATTTTTTAATATACTTTTTTCTGTGCGCATCATTTACTCTTTGCGTCTTCATTCTTTGAAATGAGTAGAATATGCATCAAATTAATTAACAAGCAAAAAAAAGTTTTCGCGTGCACTGTGTGTGTGATTATTTTTCATATCTTATCGGATTTTCCGTAACACTACTTGAGAACGGATCTCTAACAGAGGTATATGTTCAAAATGAGTAAATGGCGTGCGCTTAACTAGTGGCACGCAATGAGTAAGTAGCTGAAAGGCTGAAAGTAAGTAAAATTATGAGAGCATTTAATATACAGAAGGTTGTCTATCTAGTAATTCAGAATATACGCAAAAATTTATAGACACTTTAATAAAACTAATGTTATGCACACATTTTTAGAAAAATAACCAATACATTTTAAAAATATTTAAAAAGGTTTTCTTTCCACGAGTATGTGTATTTTTCTTTCTACACGTATGTGTATTTTTCTTTCCGTCCTAGCTTAAATTAATAATAGAACGGTAAATCATTAAAAGAGAGATTTGGTTATTTTATTCTTCAGATGTTTAATGAAGGATTTCTAAAGAGCCTTAAAAGAATTATCACTAGCTGCCATTTTTTTTTTGCCGTAAGGAATGTTTATTCAAAATATCCTTTTTGTCTAAGAAAATCGAAGATTACATCCCCTTCAATAAATTTTTAAAAGGAATTTTGATGTTTTAATGACGTTTAAAGAAAGTTTTGAGGTACCATGAATGCGATATTTCGTTATACTTTTTTTAATTTCTATATATGAGCTTATTCTCGAGTTTTGATTGATTGATTGAATATTAACGTCACACTGTTCAGCTACACGACGGCTTTTGGCGACGGACCACGTAATTTTGAACCATGGTCAAGTGACGTGGACGACACCTGAGCTGGCACCACCCTCTCCTAACTGCCACACCACCCCCAACGGGAGGACGTTTCAGCTCTCGACAGATTTAACGTGCATCGCTGCCCTACACGACGGGTCTTTAGTGATACTGGGCTCGAACTCGTGACAGGGCCAGCCACGATCCGATGCCTTGACCACTCGGCTACCGCAGCCCCTTTTTCACGTCACAGGGATATGGATCCATAAAAGATCTTCCCTTCCCTATCTGAAATTAGTTAAGAAATAAGACAGTCGCCAATTTTTATATAATGTCTCCCTAGTCACTTGATCGTAACTCAGAATTCCAATATTCGCTATAAAGAGCCGGCGGAGTTACTCTAGTGCGACTATGATACCGAAAAGTCAACACCCTATATCAGAATTTAGTACAAAAATCGGTTAGTTTCCTTTCGAAAAAAAGTGAGTGAGTAAGTGAATATTTAGGTCGCACTATTCAGCTACTGGAGGGCTTTTGGTGGCGGACCTCGTCATTTTTAACTATTGTCAAGTGACAAGGACGACACCTGAGCTGCCACCCTCTTTATTAACTACCACATCACACCAACGGGTTCAAAAAACAAAAATGACTTGAAATGCTTGAAATATTGATTTCTGCTTCCATGCCAATTAAAATAAGAGAAATTTTTTGCTTTCAACTGTAATGTTTTTATGGAAAAGGGAATTTAGTTATAAAGATTTAATTTATGGTACTGTGAGTAATCAAAACCGTGAATTCGTGATCAATGATGTTTCAATCGTGCCACATTCTCGAGTTCCAATTCCACCCAAGAACTCGTGGCAGACATTGTTGAGTCGTGGGTTCCAGTCCTGGTGCCACTGATTGACCGCTGTGTAAAGGTGTTGGCGCTCGTTAAATCTATTGAGGCTCAAAGCCCTCACGTTGAGACGGTGTAGAAATTTAGAGAATGGGTGTCTGCTCATGGTTTAAAATTAGTAAGGTCGTCGCCAATAATGCTAGTGTAGCGTTAATCAACACTCCTTTACCCACATTCTCAGGGACCTAATGGAACGATCTGAACCAAAAATGATGAGCAGAGACCCTTTTTGGTAACAAAAAAAAAAAAGAAATATATGTTAAAAGTATATACAAAACAAATTTTACTTTTATGAACAATTGAACTTTATAATAATGTTAAAATATCCCAAGAACTACTGATTGTTCATTAAAAAACAAATGAGGGGTATTTGAAACGGACCTCGTAATTTTGAATCACTGTCACAGAAACTCGTATTACATTATTATTAGGGTATCAAAAATCTTCTCAGTTGAAGCACAACGCGATAATTCAAATTACTGATGGACAGTGCAATCACAAACTGTGTGTTACAACATGGATTAAAAACTGATCAAAATTTTATCGGAGCATAAGGCGTTAGCCAAGTCTCCACTATTTCAGTGATTTCACAGAACTGAGCTGAACTGATCAAATCTTTCCGAAAACAAGTCTGGACTTTGCATATCTATGGTTGACTGATTGATTGATTGATTGAATATTAACGTCGCACTGTTCAGCTACACGAGGGCTTTATTTATGGTTGACATTAAATAATCTATTAATCAAGACAGTACTTGAATGAACTTTTATGATGTCAGAATCTTCTACCACCAGCACAAATCGTGCCCTAGTCACCTGTGGGACAGAGTGGTTTTGCATCCTTCCTACAACACGGAGTTCATGAAAATTCATGACGAGTTCGTTTGCTTTCGTGATCAACTGAGTGTTCGTGTTATTTTCTATCGTGTTAGTCAACCACCTGCTCCCGAGGTCTTGGAAGTCAATTACGTGCGAGAAGGTGAACGGAAAATTCAGCAATGGACATACAATTCTAATGTATGTTCGGTTTTATAATTTTACATCATTCGGACAGTATATTGAATTATTATGAATATTAAGTGGCGTAGCGAAGTTTGGATGAATGTTACAAAAGTGTTTCTCAATTTTGTAGGTGGGAATATTCAACCGGATAAGATGGATTCCATATATTATTATGTTCCTCTTTTTACAATTCTCGGCTGTTTGATTTCCCAAGGTAAGTTCTTATTCTTTATTTATATTTATTCCACATGCTTTTAAAAGTTCTGCCTTATTATAAGTTTTAATTAATTTTCAGAATAATTTCTTAAGCATTGTATACTGTGAGGAAATTTTTAAAATAAACTACTAGAAAAATTTGCACACTAAATTAGAAAACTAAATTAATTCATTCATGCAACCAAAATATTATATCAAGTACGGAATAACGTTAAAAAAACTGACTAAATAAGCCATTGTAAAAGCGGCTTATAATGACCTTAAAATTAAACTGATTTACATCAAATGGTTACGTATAATATATTGAGTTACTTTTTTATTATTGTTTTCAAAATGTTTCATAAAAGAATTTATAGAAATTAAGAACTCTCTCTCATTTAAAAAAAAATTTAACTTAATATATTTTCCGAAATCATTTTTAATCAGGTAGTACAACCAGCTCCGTCAGTTTAAAATGGTATTTGTCGTATAACGTCTGAATATTTTATTTTATGTGGAATATTTAAAAGCTTTTAAAAACCTTCATTTTTTTATCATTTTAAATTTCACCAAAATAAAGGATTTAATACGTTAAAATATTTAAATGTTTTGAATCCTTATAGGATGGCAAATTAAAACAGACAGTTATTGGAAACGTCTAAATGAGAAACGTTATTCGAGAGACAAAGAGGCTTCCTGACTCGGAAAAAAAATTACTTTTGACTTATTTTCAAACAGATTTAAATGTTGTAACAGGGCTCTATGCAGTTTGAATATTACATAACTTTTACCAAAAGAGCAGCTTTCAAGGTTATATACTGTTATGCAGTTTATATATACACGTTATTGGCAAACTTAATATTCTAGTTGATCTACCGTTTTTTAATGAATGTACACTTAAGGTACGTTTAATGTTTCCGAGCATAGCAATTAATAAAAAAAAATTATAAATTCCAAAATGTGCTTTAGTTATCGAAGAGTAAAAAGTATTATGCAACCATTTGGATAATTTCCTCGCCACTTTTTGGACACTTTTTAGGATGACACAAATGAGCATAATTTTAAATAACGTCTAATTCTTTTTAATAAATATTCTCAAACTTAAGAAATGGAAATGAAAAAGTTTCACGAAATATTTTAATGCAAATTACACAACTGGCTATTACAGCTTTACTATACCAAGGAGGAAAAAAATTAGCACAATTTTATTTAATGTACACATAAAATAGTATGGAGAAGGACATAATAAATTTGGCAGGTTTTTAGAATACACAACATACAAAATTGAATACCATGTGCTGCCACTTCTGGCAGAAATAAGTTCTAATCTGCCTCGAGATCTTGTCGAAATGAGCTTAAATGTTAAGGGCATATCTCATTGCATGCAATTTCAACTCTTTGCCCAAGCATAAAGACTGGCGAATAATGGCGTGCCATTATCGGTAATAAATAATGAGGTGACAAATCTGCACAACGTGCTGGTCATGTCAACAGTCCAACACCTTCTGTTATCAATAAATGTCAGGCGAGCACTTTTTTGTTGTTGAAAAGTAGCGTCAAGGACACCGCGAAGATAAAACCCAATCGCACACTAATGCTTATTCTAGGTGCCTCCATACAAAAATACTTTGTCCATGATTCTGTAAGTGGAACTGGTATTTGTCTGAAAACAAGGCGTGATGTCATTCTTATGTCCATGATCATCGTTAAACGTTCTCCTGTATGGGCGTCTGTCTCTGCTCCAGCTCAAAAAGCCGTGACAGCAACTGCTGTGCTGACAATCATAGTTATGATGTGTATATATAGTAAGATTAAATATATTTATTAGTCAATCAAATTTAAATTTAATTTCTTTCATTAAAACACTTTTAAGTTTTTAAAATTTACTATTAGTACAATCGTATTAATTTGAAGTATCACTACATTTTAAATCATTACATGAAACACGTTAACAGACATATTACTAATAGTAATAAATTATTAAGATGCGAAATAAACACAAGATTGATAAAAATATATTACAACTTCAAAAATTCGGGATGAGTAATTCAGGAAGTAATTCGAGACAAGTAAAAGTTATACTTCAATAACTTTAAGTGGCAAAAATAAGAAAAAATATTGGAAAAATTTATGAAGTAAGCAAGTCATCTAATATATCGAAAGAAAACACAAAGTGATGATACACAAATAACAAATGACAGCTATTGCTTTTGAATAATTTTGAAATGAATTGAATAAAATTAGAGAGAATAATTGTTTTAAAGGTTTTTAATATTAAAATTATTTCAATTTTCAGAAAATGAAGTTTCAGTATCTGATCTTGAATTTTTTTAGGAAGCAGTATAAAATGCTACATTTGCAGTTTTTCACCATATGACAGAAATAACAGGACAGACAAATGTACAGAAGAAAACTTTCAACACGAAAAAGTATACAGTGGTGAATGTAAATTAGGATGTGAATCAGTTGCTCAGTATGATGCAAATGGTAAGAAAGTATTTAAAATCTTAATATCAACCCCAATGTAAATCAACACTAATGTATTTATTGAAGGGGGTGTAATCTTTTCATATTTGAATCATTACAATTCACACATTGAATCATGTTGGTTTATTTTATAAAACATTACTACTGAATCTGCAATCAAATATCACTTTCAGTAGGAACCATTCGATATCATAATTTTAAAATGCAAAAATTTCCTTAAAAAATTAAAGTGATTTTTAAGTTTTTAGGAATACATTGCTTGGCATTTGTGAAAATGTTTTTTCTGAAGTGTTCCAGTTTGCAGGTGGGGAACATGCAACCTTGAGGTCTCATGCAGCCTTCATTGAAACTAGATCTTATATTAAACGATATTCATATATTTAGATAACGGCAATTTTAAAATTTATAGAATTAAAGAACAGTATATATATGCAAGAGTTAAGGTGATTGTAACGAATTGCATGTTTCAAATGATAGAACATAACCTAGTGTGAAAAACAGTAACACTGCCGGTCATGCGCGTGTACCTTGTCTCTACATAAAAACTAATTTCTAACAATTAGTGCTCGTAAAAAACACAATTTAGACAACTCAAACAATACAGTTTTGTCAAACATACTCTGCTAGCAATCATATGTGTGTTGGTTGTTATTGTTATACTTATTCTGGGTTTTACTAAAACACATTGCTATTGTATTTCTAGCAGGTATACACTTTTTAAAGATATATTTTAATATTTTTATCCATCACGTCAAGTTTTTAGGAAAAGAAAATTGAGCACAGAGAAGAAAGGTCATTTAATAAAACATGGGAGTTGGATTTCTTTCTTTCTTTTTTTTTTTTTTTTTGCTTTTGTGAAAGACAAAATAATGCGTTGATTATGCGATACGATTTTAACTACTTTAAAAAAAAGCGATTGCAAATAAACAATATCTGACACAAAGAACATAAATTCATCACAATTTAGTAGGTGAACCTCAACTTCCTTAAGAAAATCAAAAAATGAAACATTAGTAATGCAAGAATCTTCTACATAAGCAAAGAGGTTATAAAAAAATGTCATCTTTTATTACTGCCTAATTAGTATGTGGCCTTTAAGCATAAAAAGGCTCCCCACATCTGCTCTGATTGTTTAATTTTACTAGTTGCTTTTTATGATATCGTTTAATTTTGTACTAAACTCTTGCGAAAATTTTGATTTCCATTGTGTGGCCTTTTGTTTTAAGATGAAATTTTTCCTGTAATGAATCATATCATGGTCATGAAGTGCTACATACATATATATGCATATATACATATTTAACGAAATATTAATTATCAGTTATTGTTAATGTGTTTATCAACTAAAGTAACATTAACCAAAAAGTTTATTGAGTAACATATAGAAAAGTTAAAATGTTCATTGACCGATGTCTTAAAAAACTTAAATTAAAAATCAATAATGAAACTAATGTTGAAAATTAATAAAAAATTTCTCCATAAATTAAAATTCTTTTTTATTATGAAATATGTGACTACAAGATAGAAAGAACTTAACATTATGTTCACTGAAATCTATAATGTAGAGACATTTTCTAATCGAAGAATGGGATTTCTCAATCACAATATGCAACGCTGTACCGGTTCTTTATCTGGCGTTACGGTTTGACGTGCTGTTGGAATTTATTCACTCACTACCTAATATGCATTACCACTTAACAGCCATTGCTATGTCTCTGAAATTTTAGAACCTGTTGTTGTCCCTTATATTAAAGGTTTGCCTATAAACAAATCTCTTTAGGACAAAGCGATACATTACATAAAACTTTTAACAATTCGTCATGTCCCAAGAGGTTGCACTGCTGCCTTGGCCACTCGTTCAGCTAATACGCTGAACGAGTGGCCATCGAATACGCTGCCCATCGCTTAAGTGTAGATGCCGATTGACCCAGCATACAACACTCGCTTCTACACCAAATGAAATTGGGTAATATATGGAAGCAGCTTCAACTCTCGTACTCTTAAAACGCATACAAAATATCCTACTTTTATTGGTGAGAGAGGTGTTACATTAATTATTGCCAATCAAGGCTGCTACCCAAAATACTAATTTCTTGACATTCTGAAAGTGAAATGAGGTTATTTTAATCATTTCACTCTCGCATTTTATGGCATCTGTCTTATAAATTTGGCTTTAAGATCTCTTCATTGTGTTGTATTTGATAGCCAGCAGTATACATTAAAGGTGAATGTTTTATTTAGGAGACTGGTGAAATGATACCAGGTGTCTGAAAAGTATAACTACAAGAAAAACAGATAAAGATATTTACTTACGGTGTTTTTTTCCTTCTGTTCCTTAAAGAAAACACGTACAAAGTTAAAATGTTTCATTGCACGATTTCAATGTGTGCACCATTAGTTACGCGCAATACATCGACTCTATATGAGATTTCTAGCCACGATCTATGATCAACAATCTGAATAGCCACTGTATAGTTCGACTTTTCATTTCATCAATGTCGTTAATTGAAGATTGATAAACTTTTCCCCGTATCCCTGAAATAAGCAGTATGTCTGGAGATCTGGGTGGCTACGCTAGAGGACTTCCTGTTTCCATCCATCTCCTGGGAAACTTTTTCTCCCTTCCTAACTCCAGTGTGGTGATGCCCCATTTACATTGTACTTATGTTGCAGACTTTAATTCGATAAACCATGCCACAACTTATGCTTGCTCTTGCGGTGAATCTATTTTGATACGAGAATATTGAAACAGGGACGTTGCGCCATCTAGTTTTCATTTCATTAAACAGAAACTTGAATCTTTTCTTTATGGAACATTAAAATCCGCAGTGATAATCTTTGCTCGTTTATTTTTAATTAATTTTTTTGAAAATGTAGTCATACTTTTCAGACACTCTATATGTTTCTTTCTCACTGGCCATTTATTTTAGCAATTTTTGGTCCCATTCCCGTCAAAAATTATTTTTACTTTCAGTATATATTTTTGACTGGCCTATATTTTTCAGAAACGGTATCAGATCGTTGTCGCTATCTCGAAAAATAGTTTTTGAACCATGAAATGCAATCGGTCGATGTATGCCGTACACTAATAACGGGGGTGAAAAGAAACGAATTATTTAAAAAATTTTAAAGAAATGAAGTGTTAAATATCCATTTATATAAACGATTTCAAATATTTATTATAAAGTTAGGTATTTTTATCGCGAATTTACAATCGGATGAATTAGTTTGGTTACACTTTGCATTAGACATTACATTTTTATAAAAATTTTGATGAACAGATTCTTTAAAATAAAATTTATTCACAAAAGGTAACATATTTGAAAAAATAATAGATAAATTAGGAAGCAGGTGCTTTTATGAAGTCTCAAATAAACAAAACGGTCTAATTACAACGATAAAAATTTTTTTCATTTAATGTTTACAGCGAAAACAATCAAATAATAATTTCTACTTTTTTTCCATAGATGAGATGGAGCAGTGGAAACGAAATTGTCTACAGGAAGGTCATAAACTTACCAATGACTGCCAAACCGAAAAGACTCCTGTTTTGAAATTAGTGCGTTGTACTTGCGACAGAGATTTGTGCAATCTTTCTACAATGATTCATTCATGCTATCTCTACTACTTCTCTGCCTTTATTACCTTACTTTGGAGATCATACTCTAAATCATAGGATTGCACATATGTCAAACGGGAAACTCGTTAAAGAATCTGCCCTACTCAGTTTCATCTTGTGATTGTAAATTTACACCAATCAAAGCAGCATATGGGTAAAAAATCATTGACGAGTTGAATGTTTCAGTTGCAGGACTTTCAGAACCGATTAGTCTCTGGATACAAGTTGTACTATCGAAAGCACGATGTTATATAACATATATATGGAGATTCATAAAAGGACAAAAATATTTTGCACAAAAATAAATCGAAAAAGAAGAAAATATCATATTTTTTTCTTTTTTTAAATACGGTGGCATGATATCTTAGCAAAGAGAACAGAAATTTATTTCGAGATATCCATGATGCTATATGTGTGCCATCTCTTGCTACGTCTTCGTATGTGAAAAGGTTTCGTGAATGTATCGGAAAACTAATTTCTATCAATGAAAGATGTTTATGTGAAATGCACGAATTCGCTGTTAACAAAGTTGAATTATTTTGTGCACTCAATATGTTATTCCATTTGAAAATTCAAAGCATTGTTAGTACAAAACTTGATTGTCAATTTTAAAAATTGAATGGAAGAATATGCTGCTCCTTTATGTATAACTATGTAGCCAACTTAATTGATCTGTGCTATGTTTCGATTGTTTTTCTGTCTAATTCATTATTTTCAAGCAGTTAATATTTAAAAAAAAATTTCAGTTTCGATTCTTTTTTTTTTGCAAATGAAATGGTATGTCAAAATTTTTATTGAAGCTACGTTATAAAGTTGCATAATATTTCGTATAATGGGTAGAATGCGTTTTATCACATGATTTATAGACCAATCTTCTTTCACTAAAAATAAATCATTTTATATACAATACTATATAATCTGATTTATACATATATAAATATATATATATATATATATATATTAATGTACTTTGCATGATATTGATATTTCTAAATATTGAAAAACATCTCTTGTGTCACAAAGTATCAGCTATGAGTTCCGATGGATTTTTTAAAAATTACTCAATGATTAATGATCTAAGATAATAAAATAAGCATCAGAGAGCACTTCCTTGAAATAAAAGAAACAGTTGACTACTACGTCACTGCATCAAGTTTCAAATGTTAGAATATCTAAATAAAATTTTTTAAAAAAATGCATTAACAGTTTTTTATTTACTCCCCAATCACTAGAATAAGTAAAAAAAAAGATACCAAACTCTTTTTTTCTCTTTTCGTTAAGTTATACCTGCAATACGAATTAAAGAGTAAAAAACATGGTAAAAATAATTGTTAGCAATCAAATAACTTTCTGAAGGGATATTTAAATTCATTAGTATAACCAATGGGGGTTATTTCTGTGAATAAGAAGACAATGAAGAAATACAATAAGGTTTTACTTTATTAAAGCAATTATAGATATTGATATAATTAAATAACTTTCAATTTAAAGAAAATGGTTCAAAAGTCGTTTTTCTAACAAAGGTAAAGCATATATGAAAATTATTCTTGTAGAAATTAAAGATTTACCCAAGTTTTGTTGTGAATTAAAACAAAAAGTATTTTCAACTTATTTTTAAAAACATTTTTTCTTAAGATTAATGTTAAATTTCTTCGCATCACTTTGTCATTTTGTAAATAATGACATGATTAATATTTAAGAATGCTACTTCTATTGTCGAGTAAGGCAATCCCTATCTGTGTAATTTGTCCCCCTTTTTAAAGATATCTTTTTGAAATTTTAACTATGGGTTCTTAACTTTTCTTTTGTATATCGATTACACATTTTATTAATATTAGATTCTGAATGAGATAATGTTTCTCTCTCCATTTATATATTTATATAATATAAAACTATATATAATGTTGTGCGAATAAAAGCTTATCACGGCACATGGACCGATTTCATATTTTGTAATTGTCTGTTTGGATTTTGTTTATTTTACTTATGATACCCATATTTTAAATTGATCAAAAGTGGAATGTTTAAGCTACGTAGCTGAGATTATAGGTTGAAAAGTCGTATATTAAAATATTGTTACACTTACCCGTGCCTTTTTTTGCTTGGATACATTGAAAACTCACTAGAAACATATAATTTTAATCAAGTTTATTTTTCATTACTGATGAGTTTCATTTCGGGACTGTTGGATACAGTTAGGAATTAATCCAGAAAAGCCATGCTGGCAAAAAATAAAAGAGAAATTTCACCAAGGGGAGATTTTTTCAGAGAGATCTCATATTCACATATATTGTAAGGAAAGGCTACGTAAAAGAAAAAAACTCAATATAGCCATTCTGTTGGCGAGACTGTTTCCTGAAATGCAGGTTAACAGTTATGAAGGCATTTCATTCTACACAACAATGAGACTAGTGTTAAGATTTTAGTTTTTGATTGATTTCTCAGATGAAACTCACTGATATTCTTTATATAACACGAATCAATACAGTTCCCGTACGTTCTAATCTTTATATTTACAAAAGCTCTTTCTACAAGGTGAACAAAAAATAATTCCAAAACTTAATATTCTACTTTTGGCATACCAGGCACAGCAGCCTAGTATATATGAGGTTCATCCAAGAAAATAAAGACCGTTTAACTATATAAAATGAACTCGACACAATCACCTTCATTTGACCAGGTGCCGCATCTATTCACAAGCTTCAATTGTACCATATAACATTGATTTGCAGCTAGTTTACATTAAGCCAAGTGTCCACAGCTTCCAAAAACCAATTGACCGGACTTTGCGATTATGATATTTTCTATAAGCTGAAACAGCTGCTGGGTGGTAAACGTTTTGGAAGTGATAAAGAAACGGAGAATGCAGTGACAACTAGCTTAATACAGTGGCGAAAGAGAGAGAATAGTATAACACGAGAATTCTGAAACTCGTGAAAAAATACAAATGTTTGACAGTAGGAAGTGGTTATATAGAGAAGTAAAGGAAACTTCCACTGTGTAACAAAGAATGGCTTTTCCCCCATAAATACTACGGTGGGTTTTTTTTTGTATAACTGAATAGTTTTTATTATTTTCTGGGTGACCCTCGAAGTATATAATATAAAAGAATGGGATTATATATATTTTTGTTTGTATTATTATTCCAAATCAATGTAAGTTTCATTTACATCTCGAAAAACAAAAGATAAAGCTCATTGTAGTTCGATAGAGCAGATCACTGAGATTAACATCTATAAGCTAACTCAACTCTGTAGCACAGGTAATCTGATTAGAATTTCGTTCCAAAATTATAAGTCTGCAACATAACCTTTAAAGAACCTTAGAAAAAAAGAAGTTGGCGTCAATTGAAGATTATGTCGTATAGAAAAAATAACTTTCTATACAATATCACTTTCCTCTGCACTGCCATCTATGAGATAATACGGGAATAGAAATTAAAAGGCTTCGATTACGAATAATAACCATGTCTACTAATTCTTCCACAATCAGATGCATATCTGGCGTTTCCTTCACTTTTAAGGTATCCTAAATTTTTAGCCGAGAAAATTAGATTCTCAAATCACAATCTACTATTCAGAATAAGTAATTCTTTGACATTAAATTGCTTTAGGCTCAATAATGACCGATGGAAAGTTTCTTAATTTTGTTCAAAAAACTGAATTGCTGTTTTTTTTAAAAAAATCTTTTGATATATATTATTTTACCTTTCAAAAAAGTTATAGACATGTGTAAAACTTGATCCTTTCGAAATTTGTATAAATATGACTCGGATACTATCGTATCTTCTATGGTTTTTCTAACGTCATACTGTGACTAAGTCATGTTGGAATCGACCCAGGATGATTTGTTTTGAAAAGACTGGAAAGTAAATCACTTAAAAAAATATCAAATAAGATTTTGCTTTTCATATGGGACCCAACTGTTCAATATTAAAAGCAAATGAAAAGACGACAACTTGGAAAAATACAATTAAATATCGAGTTTTTATTACGAATGAAGATTTGTAACTCAGAAGGTGGGGAGTTAAATAGAATCTTTCCGGATCTTTCTACTTTTTAATGATAGTGCAATGTTTTTTAATATTTGTTAATAAGATGTCAAATACAAAACTGAAATGCTTTTTAGAGTATTGTGTAAAAGTATGTACTTCGTAATTTCATGAACTTCGTGCATTCATTGTACTTTGTAAGAATTCTTTGTAAAATGTGGTTCATTTCAAAACTGCGATTGTTGCTTAAAGTGTCTAGCTTGTACAAAAATTGCTATGTAATTGTTATCAACATTTTGAGAGTTTTGCACAGTTTACTATGAATTAAAAAAGGCTGTAAAAACAAATATATTGTGATCGTATTTATGTGTATTGTTGTATACACACAAAAGTTAAATTATTCGCTTTTAAAGAGTATGAAAGGAAAACGTTGAAGAATGTTGAATTATAAATGTCAGGACCAAAGTGTTTTCTGTGTGAATGAGTATTTTTATGCTTTTAATTGTGCTAAGGTACTTAATAAAATTTCGTAAATTATATGTACACATTTGCATGAATTTTTTCCCCGAGACTTTTTGAATACCTTTGAAACTAATGTATTTTTAGGATGGAATTGAAACACTAACGCAAATTATTGTAGTTGCATATGAAAACAATTTTATAATGTCACTAAATGCTTGTGCTTTTGCATTTCTGTTTTTGAAGCTATACTGTTGCTGAATATTGTATAAAAATTTTGCCTTATTAGAAATATATTAATGGTTTTGTACTCATTAATTCTTTGAAAGCATTGAGAGATATGAGTATGGTACCTGGTTTCCATGCAACAAACAAACAATATATATATATATATCAAGGAAACTTGTGATGTAACAGTAGGATGCAGATTGTGCTGGCTATTAAAATTGTTTTCTGAACGTCAAATTTTGTGTGAATTTGTTTTGTTTTTGTAGAATTTGACTTGCCAACAGAACACATTTTTAACCTTGAACTTAATTACATGCAACATATGATTATGGTCTTAAATATCATAAAATGGGCTAACCTCACTTGAGAGAGCTTACAACCTAATAAAATAAATTTGAAGTAATGCAAGGCAAACACACACACTCCAACGCCAATGATATAAAACTTATCATCCATAGTACACCACATAAAGAAGAATACATGTCTTAGTTAAATATATATTCCTATTATATAACATGAAATACTATGATTAAGAGGTGATTGAAACAACGGCCCCGTTCGAATTTAAAAAGAACTTATTGTTTCGTATAGCACCCATATCTAAGAATAAGTGCTGCGAGAAGTCTCGGCATTGAAACAAATAGACCAGGGGTGGTGAACCTTTATGGATCAACGTGCCAATTTTTCTGTATATATGTTTAATGAGGCATAGACGTGCCATCAAATATTTTTCACTTGTGATCATTGGGACAATAATAAAACTAAATACTAAACAACTCAAAACTCTTTATTTATTACGATAAAGTACATTTTGCACTGTATAATATTAAATATTTTAGTTATACGTGTAAATTAAATTAAAGTAACATTAGTGTGACTTTTGTTGTTGTACATTAGATGACAAATAATATATTAGTATTGTAAGATGTTACACACAAAATGCATGCTAAGTTGGAGTCATCTGCAAAACGATTTCTAAGCAATTATTTCTTTTTGCTCTGGTTCCCTTTTTTGACAAAATGATTTGTGATTTGTTTCAAAATGCTGTTTTATGGATAATATTCTGCATACCACTGTTCCAGAACATAAACCACACGCCGTTTTGTCGCATTTACTAATCATGCCAAAATTCTCTCGGTCCACCAAGTTGAAATTCTCTTCTAAACTTACTATCTTGTACTTTTTTGTTGCTAAACTAGCCATGTTAAATAAGTTAAAAATCCTATAGAACACAAATAAATTTTAAAATACAACTGTTTCAACGAAATTGACTATAATATGACTTTGCATCATTAGTAACGGCGTAACTAAGGCAAGACAGTAACGAATGTGTGTGCGTCCTGCAACCGACCACTCGCATTTGTTCGTAATAATTCATAGTGAACTTCGTTCTTTTGAACTACAATGCTAACTGTTGCAGTCGATGGCGTGCCCAAAACATTGTGTCGCGTGCCATAAATGGCACGTGTGCCACTGGTTCGCCACCCCTAAAATGTCAACTTCGATGTGCTTTTAAAATGCTTTAATCCAAGATGCTTCCACGCATTGCAAAGGTTCCTCGTATGGAGCAGTGGGTGGTGTATGTTGAGCTAGTGGTTTGCCTATCATCCACCACATATATTTGAAGGTTTATAGATCAGGGGATGGAGATGGCAACAGAGAAACCTGGTAGTCAAGGAAGAATTGATAAAAGTGTGGCTCTTGCTGTCTTGAATTGTCCTGTTGAAATTGATCACAGGCAAGCTATGAAGAGAATGACTTAAGTCTGGGAAACAAACACACATATATCTATGTACAGTATTCCTGCTAAAGAGTCAGTTTTTTTTAATGTAAAAATTCATATTTAATCTTTAGAAACTCTTGCTTTTCTAAATTTCTTATTTCCACACTTTCCCCCAATATGAATAAAGTTTTGGTCACTGAACTATCACTTCATATGTATGTTGGGCTTGTTGATATTTATTATATGTACTTTAATTTGATTTGTACCTTAATTTAATGATCTACAAAAAATTATAAAGATAATTAGACGTCCAAAAGCCAGTCATTTTCATTACAATAAAACATTGAATGCTACTCCCCCTCCTTTTTTAATATTCTTAACTTATGAAGAGATAAAATTAAGCTTTTAATACACTTTTTTTAAGTTAAAAAGAGAAATTAGCTCTCACAGCTTTCTTGTAATAATCGCTTTGGTATGTATACACATGTTTCTATGCATAGGTTAGCTACATTGTGTGCACTTGATGCACGCTTAAATAGTGTTTATGTATATAACTTATGAAACACAAAATGTGTCTAATAAGTCAGAATATATTAATAAAATTATGTAAATAAACTCCCGCCATCGAAATTATTTTATCATCCATTGGGTATACTAACAGAAATATAACTAACAATTAACTAGCAGATAAATATAATGGTTTTTTTCTGTGGTAAAGATGAGAGTGGCCTTGCCCTGCAGCCTTCATCATAAAATCTTGGAAAACTCACTGGGAATGCCGAAATTATTGGGCCCTATCTACGGCTTAAGGATCAAAGAATACATACCTACCTACCCTTAACAGTAAAATTTACTATTGTTTGAAATTGGTTACTGAGTTTTTAACTAACGGGGACCGTTTCTATCATACTTATAGGTATTCGAAATTAAAACCAAATTCGAACTGTCCTTGTGAGTTTATTGGAGATATGAAGCATTACATGTCCCAATGTTCTGATACGAAAGATTTCCATTTGGATAAACTTTCTGAAACTTCAAAATCTACTTTTGAATAAAAATATTACTTATATATCCTATAATTCATAAAAAAATTAATTCCCTCCGTTCAAATAACTTAAAAATTATTTATAGAGTACATAACCCTGATATAGCTTTAAATATAATGTTCACTTTCTTTTTCTTCATTTCTCTTGCATTTATATTCTATGCATTCAGGACTTCCTATCCTTTATATTCCATTTGGCTGAACTTCAAGATGCTTAAGGATATTTATTGTAAATGCATACACGCTTATATTAGTGTTTTCTATTCGTTTTGCTTTATAGTTCTTCCTTTTACATTTTACATTCTTATATAGAAACGATTTTTCTTTCGTTCTTATGTATATATATATATATATATATATATATATATATATATATATATATATGTATTACTACGTAACTATGTTAGAAAATTTCTTGAAATATATTCTGAGAATTCTTTTTCTTAAATATGGCAAACTAATGTGAGATTTAAACTTTACTTATTTTTTAAAAAATAAAGTTGCTCAGTGTGTTAGTGCTTGTTGGAATAAAAGTTCTCCTGGGAGAACGGCTTCATATAAAGCTCTAAGCACTTTGGGGGGGAGCTCAGTCATTCTTTGGGCTAAAAAGTGACCACGGTAGCCGATTGGTCTTGAATGAATAGTCATGACCACACTTGATGTTCATAGGTGGATTTTCGGAGGGTACGATGCTGGCTCAATTGTCATCCTCCTCATTTGACCGAGACTCAAAATTACAAGGTCCGTCGTAAATAGCTCTCAATTTGCTTCATAATGTGACATTAATAAAAATCAAATCATATCAAATTGGCTAAAAAATGACTTATGCAAAACTATCCTGAACATGAAGAGAGAATACATTTCATAAGGGGTAACTTTAACTAAACATCTTGTTCTATATGTGACCACAGTCTTCATACTTTTGAATCTTATCTCGTGTATTATAAATATAGGTTTAATTTGTATACTTAAACTATAGGTTGATTTCGTATACTTGAACCATAAGTAGTTTAACTAGATGAGAACGTTTCATCTCTCTCTTATTTAAAAGAAGATGTAGATAATTTTAGTCTCAAAGCTATTATTTAAAGTTCACTTGTCAAATAGCATGTTTAACTTTAGTATCTTCCCAGTAAAGCCATAGAAAAGACTTATCAGTCATTAGAAACAATGTTTATGAATGTCTATTAAAAGATTAACGCAAGATTATATACTTTATCAGGTTATAGTTAAGGCTGTGCTTACAAAGGAAAATAATTAATTTTTTTGTTTTTGTAGAATTTGTTTTATTTGCTTTCTACCATTACAGTAGGAATACCTATCCAACGGGAAGTGTGGAAATCTGTTTTATACCACAAATACATAATTTAAAGAGAAGTGTAAAATAAATCAAATTGTTTTTTTCAATTACATCTTCAAGAAAAAATAAAAATCTTCATTCTAATTTACTACCCAAAAGGATGTATTCAATCATTCTCGAATTCATTTAGCTCAAAGAAATAGAAAGAAAATCATATCATTCACTTCTCTGTATTCTGTCTTTGTGAACAAATATATAACTTTGAATTGCAGAAAAATGAAAAAAAAATCTACACTCGATGACAACATATCTTCCGTAAGAAACTGCACATATTTTGAAGCTAAGTCATAATAATGGCGTGAATTCTTTGGATCAACTTTATCTGCGTTGCCTAGTATTTTTCACAGATATCCGTTTTTTCTCTTCGTAAGAATCAGACTTTGAGCTCACCTTAAGATAAGGTTCAGATTTGTAGTGAGCAATGCAATATTCGTAATGCGTGAAAAGGTGCGCGGATGATATATCTTTACTCGCTTTCGTTATTCTGAAAATTGTGGCTGTTGGGTGTGGAATTTGAATTTTTCTTTGTTTTTCCTAAGTGGATTAACTGCAAAAAATGGCACCGCATGTGGACCCAGCTACAGCTTGGATGAAATACATCATATTTACTGTGAACTTCATAATTTGGGTGAGCTATTTTAATTTTGTACGATTTACCTGCGTCATAATGTATGATCTTTTCTGATATGTCTTGATAAACTGAATTAAAAGAGTAAGCTGGGGTACATACAGTAATCAAAAATAATCATTGTATCTTCTTTGTACATTTATTGTTTATAAAACTGAACATTTATGTGTAGTTAATGTAATACTTATATATGTGCTAATTTAGATATACTAAAATTAATGGGGTTTCATGTTTACATTATGTTAAGTTAGGAAAAACCGTTACGAATTAAATCAAGTTTTAAAAGAAAAGTCTATAATTTTTATAGCCTAAAAATTTCGAATACTTTCTTTAAAACGTTAAATCTTTTATTTTCATTAAAATAAATGCAATTAAATATTTTTTATCGTATGCATAATGTAATAAAATACTGTTGTTATTCTTTCATCATCCTGACAAGTTCCTAATATTTATCTTAAATTACGCATGGCCAGAAGTTAAAATATTGGATATTGATTTTTTTTGTATTAATAATAAGATTTATGGAAGTATGTCTCAAGGATTTTATGTATGTGTTTACGATTTTGTATCTTTTAGATAATTTTTTTTATTTATTTAAATTCATTTTTATTCCTTATAACAATTTATCTTTTAATTAAACTTTAAAAAAATCAAGTTATTTTAGAAATTTTTATTTAACTTTAAAAACCTATCATATAAGACAAAGCAGTTGAATAGTGCTTTATATATGCATAAAAATGTTTTAATATAATATAAAGTTCCAAATATATGAATACTTTAGACATAGAATACTTAAATAGAACTGAAAAGTTCTCTAAATTTGAAGCTGAAGCTCTTTTTCAAAAATCATGCGTACTAAATGTACGAATCTTGAACAGAGCAGATCATTCCTAAATAAACTGCAACATTCAAAGTTCGGTTGATACGTTAGAGGCATGCGAATTGAAGCCATGTTAGACTTTTAACAACTCTTCTATAAGGTTATGCGTTTTATTAGTAAAAAAATGACTGCTTAAAAAAAAAAGCACTTGAGTATTATTTTTAAATATTATACTCACACAGGCTGCATATTTCTAAAAGTTATGTGTTAATACTTTGTATTACATCATTTTTGCATATTTTTGCTGTTTGTATTCTGTTTAAATCAAGAAAATTTATTATCCATGAATGAGAAATTCAGTATTGAACAATTAAACATACAGGGGAAAATCAAACATTTAATTTAGTGTGCTCAAGTTTAAGATTGAAATGCGGGCCAAGTAATATATTTTCAGACGACAGCCTTCCCGTTTTTTGTTCAATATTGTTAGACAGAAAAATACGAATTTATCACAAAAATACTAGATGAGAAAAACAAAAACACAAACTAATGAAAAACTGTAAAAATTTAAAAATGAAAAAAGAAACATACCAAGGCATAGTATGTGAAGTACTTTTAAAAAGTAGCAGAAAAGTTGAAGAAAACTCTAGTTATTTTAAATATACATAGACTATATAAATTTCCTACATATTATATATTATACTTATTTTATTCTGATAAATGGAACTATAAAGTAAAAATACTGTATATATTTTTAAAAAAAATGTTGAATTTGTTGTATCTCAGAGAGAGAGAGAGAGTATTACGCAGAATATACTTTTCAATTATATAACTAATATAACAATTTGTTGTAAGTAAAATTTTGTAAGAACTTTCATTAAAATGTCAGCGCCATCTATACGTGGAGAAAAAAGTAGAAACAAAATTTAAGTTTTTTCTTTGTAAAACACTCCTTGCATCATTATTCTTGTATTAAAGTGCTTATGAAAAATTAAAAGGGTACTGATGTTTGATGTAAATTTTAAGAAAAAATATATGATTTATTGAATATTTTTCTTAAATTTTATTTGAATAGTTTTATTTTATTTAATCTGGTTTATTAATAACTAAGTAATCAATAATTCTGTTGTGAGAAATATAAAATTATATTTTTATAAATTGATATATGAATCACACAATTATACACAGAGAGAAAGGAATTTTAGCAATATGTGAACATTAAATTAATCTTTATCATAAATATTACTGTATAAATTATTTTTAATTTGTAAGTTAACAATAAATTCAGCCTTAATTTGCTTAAGATTTGCTTACTATTTTTAAAATGTTGATTTTTATTTGTATATAATGTACTACTAGATTTAAATGTAGTACTTTTATTGAATATTATTAAATCACCAATGTAACGATAAATAAAAAAAATGTATTTTTATATCCATAAATATATATGCACAGTTAGCTATAGAGCCTAAGTAAAACTATTCAAGATAGGAAATATTAGGCACAGTAGTACAATAACAAATTCCTGGCCTTAGGAACCAAGATTGCAGGTTTAAAAAAGTTTTAGGGCTAGCCAACCTTCACCTGTAGTTTGTCTATACGAAGTGCCAAGGGGAAAGGAAAGACTAATATTAGGAGAAATTTAAATATTACAAATAAAACCACTATTCTAATGAAATATAACGATAAAATTATAGCCTACTGGTATTCACAGTATAGATTTAAAGTTGAAGCAAAAGGTAAATAGTAAGACTTACTTCGTGAGTGTATCAACTGGTTATGTTTCCCACCAAATACAACAGAGGAATATCAGTACCACATAAAGTTAACGATTATGATAGAATAATATAAAGTTTATATCTATCTATCTATCTATATATATAAATATATATATATATATACGTTTAAAAACCATAAATATATATTGATACAAATATTTGTGGAAAATAAATGAATACAAGAAATATTTAAATAATAATAATTTATTATACATATGGCGCCATCTATTGAATAATCATATAATTAGTTAAAAATACTAGTATTAAAACATAATGTCAATAATGGTTTTTAATACATATTGTATATCACTGAGAACTATTCGAAATATAATTGTAAGGAAAGTTAACAGGATATCCATGTTGAATACATTGTTTAATAAAGTTATTAAGATTTAAATAAATATTAATTTTATTGCTAACTAATACATTATTACGAAATATATAGTTAAAAATAATATTTCTGTATATATAGATAAATTTGAATTCCAGTAAGTCACTTTAAAAATGTTAAAATTAAAGGCATCTCTTTTATCATAAATTTTACTATGTAATTTCAAATCCTTAATATACAATGTTACATCTAAGTAATTAGTTTTAATTGGATTATTATTAGTTTTAAGTAAGTTTAAGTAATCCGGATAAAAATTAATATTGGGATTGAAATTATCATTTTTACCAAAAATAATTAAATCATCAATATAAATAAAAATGTAATAGTCATTATTAATAATATAATTATATTCATATATATATATACATATACATATATATATACATATATATATACATATATATATATATATACATATATATATATATATTTATATATATAGTTTCAGTTAAATATATTAATATTTTTATTTTATTATGATATTTAAATGCCGTTTCAGTATTTATATTTCTAAATGGAATGCAAAAAATTAATATTACTAATGACTTTATTTAGAAAAAGAAAGTCTACAATATCTTATAAGAAATATCTTAAATTATTTTGACTTTAAATGTACGTGCTAAATATTTGTTAAAATGTTTATTAATGTGGCTGGATCAGGAAAATTATCATTACTTAATTTCACATCGTGAATAACTATTTCTTTTTGCTAAGATCCAGTGTGTAATATTTAATTGCATAGTATTAAAATCTTTTTCAAAATTATAATTTACATCAATTTTTTCTCGATCTCTTTACTTTTTCTGTTATATCTGTGCGTGCATTTTACAAGTTTTATTAATGTTATTTGTTATATATGTTTTTATTTTATTTTGTAAGCTGTACTGTGGTTCTACTACAGTTGTCATACATTGCATTACATGTTTTATCAAATAATTTTACCACCATAATCTGCCTTTAAAGTTGGGTACTATTTTAATGATGGAAAGCTCTGCATTTTAAGCCCATTTAATTTGAATTACCTTAATTTTGTTTTAAGTTAATTTTTTATGTTATTGAAATGTTTGGTATCAAGATATGTGTGCTCATATATCCTAATTTATTGAACCTCTTAGCATTTGAAGAGATTATTTGAAGCTTTTCCTATTTATATATTAATACTGACAGTTTTTACAAGCCGTCAGATAATTATAAAATCTGCAAATAATAACTTTAAAATTATCATCAAACTGGTTATTACTAAACATGGACGTGTGTTACATCTGCAATTTCTTAACATATTTTACGATGTAATTTAAGACTGTTAAATGTTTGAGTCATTTTATTGAATGTAGTTGCTTTTTGGTTTCTACCTTTTTGAGAATCTTTTTTTTTTTTATACTATGTTTAAATGTTTCAGTGAATAGTTTATTCCAGAAAATTTTTCGAATTTTAAAATGTTTATTAATGCCATTTCCGCGTTCAACACAAACCTTTTTAAACTCTTTTAAGCTGACAGAAAGTATATTTTTTGCGTTGTTTTCAACTCGTTAAAATTTATTCCCTCGACTGCAACCAAATACTGAATATTACCTCAATGATTTCTAGTGGATAAGTTGAAAATGCAAAGAAGCATATTTTAGCATAACAAACATAAAAATGACAGGACATAGGAAAATATTTAAGACGACTCAAGACTCCTCTATAATCTAATGTTTCAGATTTTCCCGCTTCAATTTGTAAGAATGATTCCAACTAGAGCACATTTTATGCGTCTTTAACTGTAAGTGAACATACAATGTAAAATACATGAAACAGTTGTGTAGAAAATAAAGACAAATATGCTCTTATCAGCAAAGATTATTGCTATGAACTCTTCATGATAAAAAAAAACAGCGACGACAATTAAATGAAAACATTTCGAGTGCTTGGGAAACCTTTCTACAATTGGCGAAAAAGTTGTTTAAAGGAATTCAAAATCATGTTTAGGAACTTAATAACAAGTAATGCAACATATTCAAGCTATTAGAAATTTAGTGAAAAGAAGGTATTGATGAGAGAGATAAAAAAAATATTTATGTTAAACCTTTATAAGGCATCTAAGGAGTATCGTCATATGAGCAGGATACGTGATTTAGACCAAAATGATATTGATGATATATGAATTTTCCCCAGTTATAAATTGAGATAATTCACCCAATCCAATAGCTAATAATTTTTTTATGATTTCCTGTCTATGGCGTAATAAAGTATTTGATTTAAATACCCTTTTTGTCATTACTTTTTTTCAAAATAATAAGTGAGTTTTTTTAAAGATGTAATATTATCATGTCGGTAAGTAATTGCAATAAAATTGCTAGTCATTGTACATTTAGCGCATCATTTTAACAACCTTACGAAAAAAAGGTACTAATTATATCGTGAAAATATCACTGGAAATGTACACAACGGTAAAATCGTTTACTAAAAAAAAGTTAGTTTAGATATGAATTAAAAACTGAACACAGACACACATTGCTATACAAGATTAATAAAATAAGAATGGAAGCCTAATTTTAATGAAATAATACTTTTACATATAATAAGCTAGCTTTCTCTAAGGAAATATGGATATATAATTATATGAAAATATAAAATTACATACATTTTCTATCTTTAATGATTTTTATATGAATGAAATGATTATTAATCCTAAAGTATTACAAAATCATACGTGTTATACACATATTTAAATTCCCACATCTTTTTAATTTAGGAATAAATTCGTAGATAACCATCTTTAAAAATGTTATTTCAAAAATAAAAGAAAAAACATCTCTAAGAATTTAGTCTTGTATATACTTATCACAGTTTCCTTGTAGTATAAGATCTATATTTCTTTTTTAAATATTCTGCAACCATTCACGATGTTTTGCTTTAGATATATATATACATTTCATTATTCTCAAATTTTACTAAAATGTCTTAATGCGTCAGGACACTTAAGAATAACAGCATCGTATTGCCAAAATGAAAGCGCATTACCTTTACAAAATTAAAACAAAAAAATTTCAATATAAATATTTTGATTTGCTATGGATGTCTTCAACCAAGACATGTCAGAAAATAAAACACGTGATGTGTCAAAATTGAGACCACATTTAAACATAACTCATTATAATAAATAAAAAAAATAAAATATTATCAAGCTGAAAGAGACTAATGCCGGGTGGGCATTACGTCGATCGCGATCGACCGGTGGACCACCAAGACATTTTGGTATGACCTCCTGAATATTTTAGCAGTTAGTAATTATATACGGAAATATTAAAGATTGGCTGACAGTATGCAGACTATAAGTCATCTACTAACTATAACCACAAAAACTAACTTCGGATGAAAATGTTTTATTTTTTAATGTATTTTGAATTGTTTGATAATAAATGTATCATTTGATATTATTATATTTGTGGTTATTATTATTATATCTGGCGTTTTGCTTTAAACGCTGTTTTTCAATGTGTTAGTTTTTTTGTTTTAGTTTTGTAGGTAAAAGTACATATCCCGTGTTAATTATTAAGTTATAATAAATATTGCAGACCTTTTCCTACCTCACCACACCTACGACATTGAGCAGTGGCGCACACGAGAATTATTGAAGGGGGTGGGGGTCGTGGGTTGAAAGTCTACCATTCTCGCGAATCATACCTCAAAATGCAGCCAAACATAGTTTTTTGAACTTGTAGATTGTCGGGAGTAAAAATCAGTAAGAAATAAATTACTAAATAAATAATTAGCATTATTTAAAACAAAAAATATAAATAACAAATACTTAATCAAATTTTACGTGCTATTGTCACGGGATTATAATAAATCGGGAAAAAAATCAAATGCTATGGAGGAGGATCCATACCTTTGAACCCCACCCTCCTTGTATGCGCCACTGACACCGAGTGAACCGCAAAAAAGCGTGAAAAATTAACAGTAGCCCGTACCATAGAAAAGTCTGCTCACCCCTGGACTAATGGTGTTAACTGTCACTATTTCCCAAGTAGACCAAACATTGATGCGTATCTTCTTAATCAAAGGAAAACCCATCTAGAGGGATTTACTTATACAATCATTTTATCTTCATTGTATTATAAAAAAAACAAAATAAAACTTCGAATCAGATCCTTGTCTTGATGGTACAAAAGAATTCTTTTATTACTTCAATTATAATCGATTCATTTAAGAGATTATTATTTAGCTAGCTTAATTTTAATAGATTCATTTTACTTTTAAAAATTAAAAATTTTAGTTTTTTAAAAACTGCTCATTAGAAGATATCGTGATAAATTTATTAATTTGGGATAAAAATAACTTAAGTACTGATTATATATAACACAATACTCTATATTTATTAGATTATTTTTAAAACAATAAGCGAATATAAATATCTTGAAAACTCTTTATAGAGCATTTCACGTAAACTTTTAAAGATGCTTAACTATTCTAACATATCAGTCTTGCTTTCATTGCATATTTATAGTTTGAATTTCCTTTTAATAAAATTTGTATGCGTGTCATGTTTTAAAAAGCTGTTTACTCCTTTTTATATCAAATAGTAAAAGAAAACAATCAATTAAATGTTATTTACTTAAAAAATATTTCATACATTTCTAGTTTTTTTTGTAGGAATTTGTTTTCTTTGGTTAAAACTAAATGTCCTTATTCTGTGACTAAAAACCGCTAAATTATAGAATGAGTTAGATAAAATTAATAATGTTTAATTAAAACATATAGAATAATTAATTATCAATTAATATGTATTAGAAAAAGACAAGAATAAATATTCAAGAAGATACATACATCAATGAATTGTTCAAAGGTAAAAGTCTCAGTCATTAAAGATTCTTTTTATTGACCCATCAAACAACCATTTCAGAGCTCTGTGTTTAACAAAGATATATATACAGAGTTATAAACAAAGGTACTTCGAAAGCTTACTGTTTATTGTTTTCTGACTACTGTAAAATTTCAAGAAAAATTCCCCTTAAAAACTTTTCAATGTTTAGGAGGAAGTTTACGATTCAGATTGAAGGTAAATTTGTTTTTTATAATCTCTTGCAAATGTGGTTCATGTTAAATGTAAAAACAAAGTTTGTACGTTTAAAAGGAATTTTAATATCGATATTTAAACCAAACATGCCACTGAAAATTTAACTCTTATAAATTAGATATATAACGAATTATTAAACAAAAAACACTGTTTTTATGGAAAATAACATAATTAAGAAATCACACACACACAGGAGTTAATGTGTTTATACAACCTCTGATAATAAACTTCGTTGAATAAGCATGTTACATTAACGTAGACGAAAATATTGACGAAAGTTACCTTACTGTCCTACAAAAAATAGTCACCTCCCACAACTATGCACCGTTGAGATCTGCTGTACATGTCCTGGAAGCTTCGCAAGAAGTCTTCTTTTGGGATGGAGTTCAAAAGCCTTGTCCTGTTTCGTTGGATTTCAGGAATATCGTCAAATATCTTTCCTTTCAAAGGGAATTTGAATCGTAGGAATAGGCAAACGATTACAGGATTAAGATCTAGCGAGTATGAATGGTGGTTGGATGTACAATTTGCACCCCCCTTCTTTTTTTTGCTAAGTACTGTTTGACGATATTGGTTGAGTGCGAGCATTGTCATGAACAAAAATCCATGAACCTTGTGCGTACTGGGCTTGTACCCTGCGTAAATGCTTTATGAAATGTGTCAAAATTTCAATGTATTTGCAGCATTCATCGGCAATCCCTCAGGTAGAAATTCTTTGTGGATAATGCCTTGACTATCGAGAAAGATGGTGAGCATCGTTTTGATGTTTGATTTTTCTGCTCTGACCTTTTTGCCAACGAGATGATGCAGGAGAACGCCATTCCATGCTTTTCTATTTCGTTTCAAGGTCATACCTGAGGCACCAGGCCTCATCCTCAGCGACAATACAGTTCAAGAAATTTGGTGCTGCATCCACACTGTTTCGACAAAATCCTGTGAAGCCTCTAAATGCGCCAGCTTCTGATCGTCAGTCAAGTGATGTGGAACAAGACGACAACACGTTTTTCTCATCTCTAAATTCTGGGTAAGGATTTGTCGCAAGGATACACGGCCATCAGCTATCAGGCGCACAGTTAATCAACACATTCATTCCACATTCCGCACAGTTAATCGATGATCTTTCGGGATTAATTTCCACACTTTCTCAATGCTTTCGTCACTGACAATTGTCGCCGGTCTTCCGGGATTGTCAGAAACACTTTCCCGGCCTTCTCGATAACGGGTGAACAACTCGTACACACAGTTCCTGGACAAGACTTAATCTTCATAAACACGTACCAGCATCGCATAAATTTCTTTCAGTATCTTGCCAACCTTAAAACAGAATTTTAAATTGATCATTTGTTCATTCATTTTCCTGTCCTCAATTGAGAACCAACGTGCTAAACAAGCACTTTGTAAAACAAGTCTCACGCGGAACACAAATGTGTGTGTGTGCGAGTCTCAACTGAACAACAATGGGGGCAGATGGTCAACACCTGCCACTACATATGTAAATACAGCTTTTTGTTTCGCCAGTGATGCTAGATCGTTCATTCAGACTTCATTCACCGAACTTTATTGTCAGAGGTTGTATACTATGCATTGAACTATTGGTTTTACGTAATCCAAAAAATTGTATGTATATATATGCATGCGTGTAATGAGACATTTAGTAACAAAATACAGGCAATAAGTATTAAAAGACTGATTTTTTCATATACTCTTGTATCTCTATCTATTTTTCTATAATAAAATTAAGAAGGAAACATGCAAAAACTTTTTTGAAAATAATATCCCTTAGTCTGAAAGCGCTGAAAATCAATTTATATAAGTATATGAATTATTTATAAGTAGGGTTAATATAAATAAAAATATGCTGTACTAAAATATGCATTTACTTTTATTTAGGTAATTTTACCTAACATTGTGCATGCTAGGTATTTAATTGAAGTGTTTTTTTCATTCTTTCATTAAAACTGTTGTTAAGAAATGTATGAAGAAATATGTTGAAAAAATGTTTTGAATTTTTCCTGCATAAGCTCAATTATACTTAAATCCAAGAATCCTTAATAAACTTTGAAAAACGTCTACATACATATACAACAGTCGTAAACGAGAAGTGTCTTAAGATTTTAATCTCATAAAACTTAAATTTACAAATTCAGTATTTTGGCGCATATTTTTAAATTAGCACTCAAAATATTAACGTACTTGCGAGAAACGTAGTGCTCTTTTAAAAACTAAATTATTATTCACTTGACAAAATCGATTTTAATAATAAGCGATAGATAAGTTAGTAATTTGTAAGCAAATACTACAAATTTTGATTCATTACCCAGTATCACGTAATTATATACAGGCGGATCATTGTCTAGTATAGCCAGACACTATTCCTGTGAAATTTGTTCGCTTGTTAACGAAAGAAGTACTTGGTATGATAAACTTTTCATCTTACTTTTCAATCATTTTACCCAAATGATGTGAAGAACCATTTAAGGGGATCACTTCACGCAGCATTTTCCATATCTGCGTAATGTTAAAAATGACCAATTGTAAGGAACATTTTTGAAAAATTAACCAGTTGTACAGTCATGATTTTTTTTGTACATTTATTATACTGTTTTCTTTATTTTAATGAGAGCATTTTTAAAATTTTTGATTAGTTTTTTTAAAAAAAAAAATTCATATGTTGAGTAACACGTCAAAAATTTTAAAATGCTGAAAATTCATGCACATTTTAATTCCTAACTTTTTTTTGAATAATTTTTTTGACAAAATCTCTCATTAAAATATTTATATAATATTAATATATGTGCAAAATTTCAAAGATATTAAATAAGTAGTTTTTTCAAAAATGTTCCTTTTGTGTCGAAATTTACACTTTTCAGAAATAGTGATTTAAAGTAAAAACTTACCTTTAACTAATACATACCAGAACCATAACTTGGATTGCTAGGATCATCTGCAAGAGCTTCTTGTCTACATTTTAGTTGTCTGTTTTTAATTCTAGCTTCTTTGGTTCTTTGTGAAATGGCCTTTTACGCTTTCCTTATACGTGCATGATCTGCTTCTTGCAATGCTTGACATGTGTAAAATCCACAGGTTGAATATTTAATATATCTAAAACTTTTAATTTAGTAATGAAGCCTTGTTTATATATAGATATAGCTTCATATATTCCAGTTTTTAAAGTTCCCAATTGTACAAAAACAGTTTCTGGAATTGTAGACCATACAACAATATTTAAGCTTTCATTACAATTTTGTGTTGTACCTTGCAAGCATCTAGACAGAAATTCAGGGCTTGAAAGATCTCTAAATACTTTTTTTATGCAATACATAATTACTATATGTAAGTTGTGTTTATGTTTACATGTATCACCTTTCAGAGTATGGATCTATTCTCGTGGTGTGGATCTATTATATCCACACCAAGAATCATTTCCCAAGGGGCATAAACCATGTTGTGGATTCAAATCTGTAGAGATTTTATTAAAAAATATAGCCAAAATATATATATACATAGCTTGTCTCGTGGCTGACAAATTTCCCGAGTTGTTTCGAATAGCAAACCATAGTATCTTTGAAATTCGACTATTTCTGCATTGGTCAATCTATTACGGCCTCCTAGAGATTTTTTGTCCTCGAGCTTTTTGCCTTTTAAATTTGATTTTAATGTCCTGAGTCGTGTACTCACACATCCTTTTCTCAACATGACCAAAACATTCTAAATTTTCAATGTTAACATCTTTATAAAATTTGGATTCTAAAAATGATTTTGTATGCTTTAGAGTCCTCATCACCCAAATATTGGTGTATATCGCAAATTGTGTAATACCTCTGAGCGATGAAAGATACGAAGTGCACCTCTTCAAATTCCATTCCCCTACTATTTCCAAAGTAATTTTCCGAACACTCATCACTATGTATGCTGCCGTTAAAATGACATGAGCATTTCCTCGATAATATTTCGGCATCAACAACTTTCCCAGTGTTCACACTAACAGCTGTAACAACAACATTTAGAGAAGTTTGACCCCTTTTTTGCCAGGTACCATCTATAGCCACAGGTACATTTGGGTTACCATTATTAAATGAAAGTGCTTCGGCAGCAGCTAATCGCATAGACACTTTAGCTACTTTTTCTGTCGCATTATTTAATGCATGCAAAGAACCGTTTTGGGGGAGGTGGCAAATTCATAACTCCACAAAATATTCTCCCGTATAAAGAAAGATACGTATTGATTTTATCCCAAGTATTTTTATTGATGAAGCATTCTAGGTTACAAAACCAAGAACTGCCAATCTTGTTGAGCTCTTGGCTCTTTTATAGCATAATGGAATATTTTGGAACGCCATTCCAGCAAAGTAAAGAAACATTTAGAAGGTATTAGAAATTAAAGTAATAATTTAAAAAAATAAATAATATATCATTGTCCTGCAACGCTTGTGCCGGGATTCGAACCGGGAGCATTTCAGGAATCTGCCGAACGCTCTAGCCGATTGCGCCACAGAGTCGCTCACTTAGGTAGGTTTTAAGCGTCAATATTTTCGCAGTTGCTTCTCCTTTTTCAACTGACTTCATACCATATTCAAATCTAGTCATCTTCAATGGGTTCATATATTTTTGTATCTTTTTGATTAACCACAGTGTTAGTAAACCTGGTATTGAGAAGTGCTTGAATAAGACCACAAAAATATATTAACAACTCTGTAGCCAAACCCTGAATTTGGCGACCAAACTTAATGTGAATACCTTGTTTTTTTACATTTTACACCTAATACATGTTTTTTCAAAACACCAGAAAACAGCGGAATGTCAATTATTTCACAAAAGCTTTCAGCTGAATCTAAAAACTTTGATTTTGATAAGGAATTCTTAATATACGTACTTTCAGGTTGTTCATCTACTTCATTCAAATCCTCAGAAGTTGGATATTCTTTACAATTGCCTCCAAACTTCCTTCTTTTAAATGTTTTATTACTAAAACGAAACGTAATAATCAGATATTGTGAATTTATACACTTGCCAGAAAAAGTCTGCGTACAAGCACATAACAAATATGCAATAATGAAAAAATCATATTTTAAGAATGATAGAAATTTCATAATAAATTTAATTTATTTCTTACACGATTCAGTAACTTTTCATAATAATTTATGATACATATCACACGTTGTGGTTAAAATATAATAATCAAAATGAAAAATAGCACAAATAGCTACCAGTAAAAGTTTGCGTACAAAAATTAATATAATGAAACCTGCAAATCAAACTTCAATTTACGTTTTAACATGTGCTCAGTTTTGTTAGACAAACTTTAAATATTGCATTTTGTAGATTTTGGAAAGTAAATTGCGTTAAATCTCAATGGATTTAAAAGTAAAACAGATTACTCCTGAAGAAAGGAAGATTATCATAAAACTTAGGAATGAAGGGAAAACTCTTCGGGAAATTGGCAAGATTGTGGGTAGAACACATTCCTCTATCCAAAGAGTGATCAATAATTACACTTCGTCGAAATCTGTAATCTCAAAGCCACGATTTGAACGTCCATCTAAGCTGACTCTCCGAGAAAAGAAGTATGTTTTCAAGTCCATACGTCTGAATCCACGATTAAGGGCATCTCAGATTGCAAATTACATTAGAGAGAGATTTAAAAAAACACTTCATGAAGATACCATAAGAAAAATCTTGAAAAAGGCTGGTTATCATGGCCGTGTAGCTCGTAAGAAACCCCACATATTAGCTGTGAACAGGCAGAAGCGTTTAGATTTCGCTAATGCGCATGTAAATAAGCCTCCACAATTTTGGGAAAAAGTACTATTCTCTGATGAGAGCAAGTTTTGCATATTTGGCATAAATGCGCGTATGCTGGTGTGGCGAAAACAAGGTACGGCTCTTGAGAAGGAGAATCTTGTGCCTATATATACAGTTAAGTATGGTGGAGGAGGTGTGATGGTCTGGGGGTGCATGGCAGCCAATGGCGTGGGTCGTCTAACCTTTATAGACTCGACATTTAATCATATGGGGTGTATTAACATATTAAAAGAAAACTTGAAGCAGAGCGCACAGGATTTGAACCTTGGAGATGACTTTTGGTTTCAGCAGGATAATGATCCTAAACACACTGCCCATAATGTTAAGCTCTAGCTTCTCTACATTATCAAAAATCAGTTGCGTTCTCCTCCACAATCGCCGGATTTAAACCCAACTGAGCATTTATGGGACTTATTGGAGAGAAAAATTCTCCAACACACCACATTACATCAAAAGAAATGTTGAAAAGAGGGAATCGTCACAGAATGGAATACCATTTCTTCTGAGGAGACATCCAAACTCGTCCAATCTATGCCCAAACGATTGACAAAGGTTCTGAGACGTAAGGGTTATCCAACCAGCTATTAAAGTTTAGCTGACAGCTAGTGTCAAGTATTTTTATTGACTTTTTTAGTACGCAAACTTTTCTGGTAGCCATTTGCGTTATTTTTCGTTTTGATTATTATTTTTTTAACACTACGTGTGTTATATATCATAAATTATTATGAAAAGTTACTCAATTGTGTAAGGAACAAAATAAATACATTATGAAATTACTATCATTCTTAAAATATGATTTTTTTTTCATTCTTGCATATTTGCAATGTGCTTGTACACAGACTTTTTCTAGCAAGTGTATCTGATGAAAAGGAAAAATTCGATATTTTTAACGAGAAAAAGCAGCACGTCAGTTACCGAGCAGTATAAGCAAACAACTATAACTATTCACTTCACTTATTTCCTAAATGATTTGCCGATCAAAATAAATTCTTTTAATAAATTTAAGTTATTTGACAAGGCTGAAAAGTAGCATGTGTCTTTTGTTTTGATTTTAAAGGGGCGTGGCAATCAGCTGTTTTGGGATTTGACAAATGTAACCAATTTTTAAAAAAATATTAAAAATACTTCTGATTCAACTAGAACAAAAATTCAAACTGTATCTGAAAGAGAGTGTGGTATTTTATTTTTCAATCGAGGTTGAAAAATCTTTTTTTCATCGATTTTCGTGAAGTGACCCCCTTAAAACTTTTTGGAAGCAATTTTAAATGTCAGTCTTTTATCGGATTTCAGTAACATGTGTTCCTTCATTTGTTTGATGTTTTTGCTTGATTTTTTCATAGAATAAACTGACTGTTTTTAAGTGATAGCATGATATTTTGTCCTAAATTGGTACTTTCTAAAATTTAAGCACATAATGTGAATGGTTTTTGAATGCTCAGTATTCGGTTGGTCAAGATCAAGGTCCCAAACTCATGGCTAGGGGGTCATGAGTTCGAGTCAAGTGCCAATTGAAGACCCGCCGTGTGAAGGGGAGCGCTGCACGTCAACTTTTGAGACTCAAGTATACACCCCTTTCTCGTTTTTGTGTTGTGGAAGCTAGAAGAGAAGGGTGCCAGCTTAGATGTCGTCCTCATCACTTGATCATGGCTCAAAATTACGAGGCTCCTTACCAATAGCCTCCGTGCATCTTTACGGTGCGATATTAACCCCTTAACTGCTGATTAAAAGTTACGCAATTCGCTCCCCAGTGCCACCATTTCTCACATAAGCTCGAGTATACGGTACATTGGCGGAAAACAAGGCAGAAATAAGCTAATTTTTCTCTGGAATAAGCAAATCTTTCACAAGGCTGTTTTATTGTATTCCAAAGACTTTCGGTACTGATGACAGCGCAAAGAAAATAATTTTATTTTGGAGAGACGTATATATACGTCCAAGGCACTCAAAGGCCGTTTGAACAAAACATATATATACGCCGGTGGCACTTAAAGGGTTAATATAACTTTCTATCACTCTCCTTCGGCTGTCTAGGTGATTTTTTGCTATATAAACTTTCTTCTTGCAAAGATGTAATAAGTACTTAAGGTATCCGACTACGTTCGGAACCGTGATTTTGCAAAAGCACATAAATTAATAACTTTCATGATATTTGGTGTCACTTAGGTTAGAATACATGTATACAATTGTTTTAATTACATTTTGACACAAAAAATTATTTAAATACAATATTTCGGCAAAAAATTAGCTTAGAATATTTTTTTTTTCAAAATGTTCGCCTTTTGTGAAATATGCTTCTATTATAATACTATTTTGCCTGTATATAGCTCAGACCTCTGTACAGAGGCTGAACTAGAATTTTTGAAATATATAACTTAGAAGTAGGTTTATCTATATTTTTTACGACAAATAGAGGGGGGAGCAATTTTAAGAAAAAAACGCCGATAATTATTTCAATTAGTTATAATTCTGAAAATAATGTGAATTTTTCAAAACTCATAGTTTAGCCTTTGTACAGAGGCCTGGGCTATATACAGGAAAAGTATTATTATAATAGAAGCATGTTTCACAAAAGGAGAACATTTTGTGAATAAATAGTATTCTAATTTAATTTTTTGCCAAAATATTGTATTTAAATAATTTTTTTTGTCAAAATGTCCTTAAAACAATTTAATACATGTAGTCTAATCTAAGTGACACTAAATATCATGAAAAGTATCCATTTATGCGCTTTTTAAAATCACGGTTCCGAACGTAGTCGAATACCCTAAGTGTGTAGTTTCCAAGAACGCTATGTGACGTCATAAGGCTCCTATGAAATCCAATCTAATTTTGTTAAAAGAGCTGAAATGATGGATTACAAAATTAAATGTTTGTGCGAATGAGTGAGAGAATATTAACGTCGCACTGTTCAGCTACACGACGGCTTTTGGCGACAGACCACGTAATTTCGAACTCTGATCAAGTGACGTGGACGACACCAGACTTGGTCAACCACGATCCGATACCTTGACCACTCGTCTACCTCGGCCACTAAGTATTTGTGCGAAAAGGTTTCTCTTCCTACGATTTTCGAGTAGAATATAGGTCAGCTAATTAATAAATATTTTGATTGCTCTTCTTACCATCACTTCTAAACAAAGTTTCACTATGGAATAATGACATCTTTAAAAGAGAATCTTCTCTACATTTTGATGCAGCAGCTTGTAATTATTTGCCAAAAGAAATTTCAATTTTTGTAAGTGCATGATTTTAACTAGACGTCATTACGTAAAAGTAAATAAGATTCCTTTAATTGAAGTACTTCTTACGTTCCTGTAAAGAAAGTGGCCGAGTGGTCAAGGTGCACTTAACTTTAAGTGATCGGAATTATATTGAATTTTGGACATCTGAATCAACAAACAATTTTTAAATTTACATGATTTGGTTGTGAGATATATTATTGTAGGTTTGAATCAACATGTTTGTGTGTGTGAACACAAATGTTTTCTATTATGAACGCAATAAAATCAAATATCGCTCAAAATTACAGATTTGCACCTAAAAAGACGGAATTTCGTTAAAATTTTCAAGATACCTAATCCAAATTTAGATAACTTGGTAAAAAAATATACGAATTCCAAGGCCGCACTAAGCAAGTAGTGGCCTTTTAATAATTATTCCTAATTAACAGTTTAGAGTTAATTCTTTTTTATATCTAACCTAACTGATTATGAACTCGTTAAAAACTTATTAACCATAATATATATATAAGTTTCAATTTTCTCTTTTTTAATCTAATATTTTTAACTTTCCACTACTTAGAATTGTACAAAAAATGTGCTATTTGCGTAAAAACTTCATAATATACCTATAAGTAACATTTTTTCATAATTTTTATTTGTTCGAAAAATTGGAAGTGACACGCATAACTTTTTTTTTATCAGATAGTGGCACTCTTCCTAAAAAGGTTGTCCACCTCTGGTCTAGACTATATCTGTGAAGTAATAAAAATATGGGCAGTGGAGTACCTTCATTTGGTCCAAAAACCTTTGGAAGCCTGATTACACTAGCATGTGTCTCGTATTTTTGAAACACGGTAAGACAATGACAATTACACCTGAGTGGGTATTTCACTCTCCACATCCCACCAATATGATGACTCAGAGCTCCGATAGATTTAACATGGGGCTGATCTTTTGAGAAAGCAGGATTCCAACTTTCGGCTCGAAGGAAATATTGCTTGTCACGAGTTCAATTCATTAGATTTCTCGTCTACTGCAGACTCCTATAATTGTTTTAAATAAAAATGTATGCCTTATTTTTCTTTTCAATTTTAGAGATCTGTAGATCATTTACAATATTATTTTGGAACGCAGAAAGAAAAAAATATCACTAGGCTATATTTCTTAACTAACATATACTGGTTGATTTATAAACAGTGTGATCAATTTCAGAGGATCATAAATTTGTATTGAATGAAGTTGTTTACATAGAATTTTTAATGTGGTTTCCTCTAGCACAGTGCACTTAACGTAAGCGTTTCGGCTAGTGAGTGAATACTAACGTCGTGCTGTTCAGCTACATGAGGGCTTTTGGCGACGGACCTCGTAATTTTGAACCATGGATAAGTGATCGAATAATGATGTGTGGAATTTGATAGAAGGTTCAGTTTAACCGAAAAAAGGGTGCAAAATGTAGAATACAACGATGAGAAGAATGAACCAATTCTTTCAACAAAACCAAGAATAAAAAACTTATTAGTATGCTTTGAGGAAATACTAAGCTTGGAATAAAATTCAAATAAAGGACTTCAAAACACAAGATCATTGCACACATGCATTTCAGGTTTCTTCGTAAAAAAAAGGGTGTGCGTGTTATACGGGGAATATGTGTAGGGGCACAGATTTTACTGTAACTATAAAATAACATTTCTGGCTTTCTGAGAAGCAAATTTATTAATAGTTTCGGTTAAATCAGTTGTTTTTCTGAGATTTCCGATTCAATTGAGACTATGGCCAAATCTGAAAGTCCTTCTTGTGTCATATTATTTCTCAAGTAATTTTTAATGATTTTTAATTTACTGAAACTTCTTTCATCGGAAGCTACAGAAACAGGTTAGGTTAAAAAAATTCTTAATGCTAGAGCGAAATTGGGAAAACAGGGAAAAAGATCATTTTTCACTATAATCTCTAATATCTCAGTTTGCTATTTTTTTTACCAGGAAAAATATCTTTGAATGAAGTTATTTGTTTGAAGAGCTGTATACCGTCTATACCTTATTTTGGAATTTCTTTTTTATTTTCTATTATTGTTCCAGCAATGGGTTTTTTTTTCTTTTCAAAAGTTCATCTGAAAGTGGATGTGTATCAGTTGTCTCCTTTAAAGTCACGTTCTCTCCAAATTTTTATGTGTTTATACATATAAAACACTCCCTCGTCTAAATCTGGATCGATTTCAATGGAGGAATCATAATTGCTGTTATACTCTTCATCATTTGATTCTTCCTCATCATAATCACGAACAGAATTTCTTCAACCGAAAATACTGTTGCACTAAAAATCTGTTAAATACTGTATCTATTAAATTACTTAAATATCACATTTCTTCATCATAGCTACAATAATGCGCCATAGTATAAGGAAGGTTTAAAACGTGATCATGCATTCAGAACTGTAACGGCGATTCACGCGCAAGGTACGACATACCCGAAGAGGCGGTACCCAAAAATTTATATTTAGAATTCGCCTACAAGCTAAGACCCCTCAAAGGATATGACCTTAAAGTCAGCTACACGAGAAACTATCAATTTTCCAAAAATGGTTTAGAAGTAGCGTTGAAAAAAGGTAGACGGTGGGTATGACATATACCCTGAGTGGGAAGTGCCGTGTTAAAACTGAGAAAGATCTCTGACCTGATGCATTCTATACCGATACAGTAAAAATATTTTTAAAAGTATATCTACATTAGGGAAAGTCGAAACCATTTCTTTTACAATTTCGATGCATGCACAAAGCCTCGGGTCTTCTCGAGGGACGATTTCCGATTCCGAGTCATAGAATTTATTTTCTGCAGCAGTGTGAAAGGAATTTTTGTGAATGCTTGAAAATAAAGTTATAAATTTTGGATTAAAAGATAACAAAATACTTTTTTAATCGAATCTAAATTTTCAAACTTTTGAAGTTTCTATTTATTATTGTAAACTGTAAATTTTTTCCATGAAATATTTAGAAAATTAAAATAATAGTCGTAAGCTTATTCATTTTTTTTTCCAAACTCTCAAAAAAATTACGTTTATCTTTTTCAAATTTTCTGACTGAATTATGAAATTTCTGATATAATACAAACATATTTGGTTGAATTAATTGTTTGTTTAAACATATTAGTTTCAGTTCTAGAACAAAACGTAGCTTGGATTCCAGATAACTTATTCAAAATTATTAAAATATCTCCACCAAAAGTAAGCTTTCAAAATTCTAAGGTTTTTTTTAAAAAACTAGGAACACACATACAACCACAATACTCTGACTTTGTAGTTTTCCTTTTAAAGTTTCTAAATATAAGTTAATAAAACATTAATATTATTATTATACTTGTTTGTTTGTTTTTTCAAATATCTTAATACGTACTTTGAGACTAAACAAAACAATAAAACATTTCTAGAATAATTTGAAATTTCTAAGATAACTCAAAACTTTTTGATAAAGGCCACAATATCACAAAAGTAGTCTACAATTTTTTAACTAAATTTGTATCTAAATTACATTAAAAATACTCAAGATTATACAACCTTTCTACTTATTCAATAATTTTTCACATTTCTGTTTTGTTTGAAATCACTTATCTACTTTATAAATTGTGTTTATCATATTTTTGTTTCTGTAACGCATTTTGCTATCACTTTAATTAAATAGCTTTCTACTACTACTAGGAGCAACTAAAAAAATATTATCTATATTTTTCAACATTTATTATTGTTCTGTAAAAATAAACCTTTCATTAAATGCTTTTTACAAGAAATTTCTGCCATAGTTCTGACATTCTTATTTTTTGTTGTCTTTTTTAAAGATTTTAATTATTGCTATAGATTGTAATAGATGAATTTTGATTAACTTTATTAGAAGCATACAGAATGCTATACAATATTTTAAAGAAATTATACGATTTTTATGTATTTTTATAATTAATTATACACATAATTATTAGTTTGCATTAAATATTCTTTCAAGTTCTCTGGGCAAAAGATCTTAATCAAGAAGGTATCGTGCAAATCACTCTTAAAATAGTAATAAATACAAGAAGAAAAAAAGAATTTGTGCTTTTCAAATTCAATCTTACAGAATAATCGTTCTCTTAGCAGTATTATATAGAGTATATTAGGAAAACTATGTGTTTATTTCACATGTTACCTCAATAAAAAGTGCAGAAAATGTATGTGTACCTTTAAATAAACTTAACATGCTTTATTTCTTTGAAAATTCTTTTCACAGTTTGAAGCAATTTAAATTAAATATTTAGAAATTATAGATTTTTTTCATTTACAAGCAAATAACATTCTGAAAGTAATTTTCCCATTCAAGTGTTATCTGTCTTTCACTTCAAATGATCGTTTTGTCGAACCGCTTTGAATAAGAAGTTTTTCCTGCTTTCTGACCACATACCATTCCTTGTTTTCCCATTATTTTGAGTAACTTTACAAGCTTTTAAACTTTCTTGTAGCGGGTCCTGAGATTCAGAATTCACATTGAAAATTTTTATCGTTTGAATCCAGTGACATACTATTTTATAAACGTATAAACGTAGAAAGGAACTCTTAATATGACCATTAATAACATTTTACGACTTTTTGCTGACACACGTCCGGGCTCCCTGTAGCTATGGGGGTCTTTATCATTGATATTGGCCCCCTGATAAAGCAGGCTACATCCCTGCTGAGAAGGAATGTTCCTCCAAATTTGAAATCCTTTTTTATTTTTCTCGAATTATATATGTTATGCTATCGGGAAATCGGAACTTATTGTGATTTTTCAATAACTATTTAAAATTCATCATATTCATTCAACTTATTATAAATTTTACTTTTAGAAATTCACAAAAAATTTTGCTTGATCGAAAAAATTATAGGCGGCCTACAGACGCCCCCGTGCGGTGCACGTGCTGCACACCTGCTAGGGTGAGTGAGTTAATATTAACGTCGCACTGTTCAGCTACACGAGGGCTTTTGGCGACGGACCACGTAATTTTGAACCATGGTCAAGTGACGTGGACGACACCTGAGCTGGCACCCCCCTCTCCTAACTACCACACCACACCAACGGCACACCTGCTAGGATCGACCCTGCTACTGGCCTAAATAAAGTGATTGAGGAGGTGTTTTCATAATTTGGGGACAGTTACAGAGACACCAGTGGCGTATATTGAGAGCAGTGCACTTGGTGTCATTATCCTGATAAAAAAATGAAGTCGTTTCGAATATCCAAATTTTGGGCGGATAATTTAAAATTTCCCTTTAAAATATCTAAATAGAGCTCATGCTTCATAATATAATAAAAAAATAACAAATTATCTAATTCTGAAACCAATTTATACCCCCACGCAGGAACACTTCCATCTCCATGTTTTATTGATCCAACTAGATTCTTGGGATTAAGTTTGAGAAAATTCAAAATTGACAGCAAATTGATTGGGATGGCAGATAATTCAACATTTTTGGTTCCAATGGGCCTATAACAGCTTGTAAATGAAAAAATAAGGAGTTTTATCCTATGAATTTATGTTGAACAAGAACTCCTCCACCTCCATGCTTCAGCATTGAAGTGAAGTTTCTCTGGCGTGGAGGTGTAAATTGGCCTCAGAATTAGGTAATTTGGTATTTTTTTATGGTATTGTGAATCATGAGCTCTATTTAAATATCTTAAAAAGAAATTTTTTTTAATTACCCACCCAACTTTTGCATATTGGAGATGACTTAATTTTTTAACAGGGTAATGACGCCAAGCGCACTACTTTCAATGTACGTCACTGATGTCTCTATAACTGTCCCCAAATTATGAAAACACCTCCTCAATCACTTTATTTAACCCAGTAGAACATAATTGGTGAGATTTTGATGTAAAAAAAGAAAACAAGACAAATAAACACAAAATGTGAAGTAAAAATAATAATCACAGAAAAATGGAGGAAAATTGATGCAGAAATTATAAAAAACGGATTAAATCTACACCAAGACGCTTAAAAGTTTTTGTGGACACTAAAAGATATCTTACTAAGTACAAAATTAAGAAAGAAATACAATATTTAAAGTTCAGTTGAGATTTTTGTTAAGTGTACGAAGACTTTTATGGCGTAATTTTTAGTAGCTTTTTGATTATTTTTATTTTTTAAAAAAATAGTTATACTATTTTTAAAAAACTAATTATGTCATTCCATTAAGAACTAGTTGCAGATTTCATAAAGAAAATCACAATTACAAAATATTAATTTTTATTAGTCGAAAACATTAAATTTTATAAGAAATTGCAAAAGTGTACGAACACTTTTGTAGCCCACTGTATATATATATATATATATATATATATATATGTGTGTGTGTGTGTGTGTAGGATTTTCCCTTTGAAAAATTTTGTTAAAAGGTTGAGTCATATCCTTTTCAGAGGACCATTAATCTCAATTTTATTTATTACTACATTCGAAGCAGCGCCGTCTAGTGAGCTTTCGTAGCTCCGGCTTGAATAATTTTTCGGCAGAGGCCTACTAACCACCTCCGGTTCAACACGTCACGTTTTTAGCGCATTTCGCGCCCTGCGCGATACCACCAGTCCTAACGTCCAAGCATGAGAAAGGTAATTAATTTCCCCGTCTTCTAAAGGTATAACTCAACTTTCAATTAACCTAATTCCTACATGTCTTTCTCTTTGTAAATATCTCCTTTTTTAAATATTTCCCTTTAACTTTAAATAAATTCTTTTTTACTTAAATGAAGTATTTGTGTTTAAATGACTTTGATTCAATTAATTCATCACTCACCCTTAAATACTTACCCCTAGACAACCACCTCACCAATCTAAAATCTCGCCTTCTGAAGAGTCTGATTTTTATTCGAAGATTTATTCGGACTCCCACAGAAATAATTGGGGGATCGCCCGGGATTTGATTTCGAAGTTCTTCTCTAAATAATAAGTTGATAAACTTCTAACCCTATTCTTCTTTTAAAAAAACCATTTTTGGCTGCACGCCTAAATTACAAACGGACTGAATCGATAATGCGCGGATTGCCTCTCATAACATACTAACATTTAGGTGAATAAAACGACTCCTGGAGTCACAACTCACAAGTCACAACTCAAGATCTTACAAGATCGCTCGCCGAAACCACGTTATTTTTTGCCGTGTACAACAACTACAAGAGCTTCATAAGTCCAGTGTTCATTTCAACATTATCAGTAAACACGTCGCCCAGTGAATCAGGTACTGTATCTTTGATTGTTCTTCAAAAAAAAAAATAAAAGGGAATCTCTTCAGAAAAGAACACGTGTGTGTGAGCCACTGTTAATTTACTTATAAAACAATTGTTGTAGTCGATTTCATGAAGTAATTTATATTTTTAAATATGTGTGTTTTTCTGAAATACTATTTTTCTATTTGTGTATAGAAATCGTATCAATTAAAATTTTCTACAAGTATATCTTTTAAAATATTAAGAAAGTCGTAAGTAATATTCGTTTTTTTTATTTGTATCTCATTTAATAACGAATTGAATCGCATTTCATGTGTGTACGAAAAGTGCGTCATTGACCTTGAACTAAGAGATTAATGTTTCTTCCATTCCTAATCATTTTGCAGTTTCGATTCAATCGTAATTGCGATGACTCATATAGTGTAACATTTCTCTTGCAGCTGTTTAGTAATTAATTATTTTTTACAAGAATTCGAGAAATATTTTTTGAAAGAAATATGCTATGTTTTTCAGAATTTAATGATTAAACATAATACATGATCTTATTTTTAAGGGTGTATTTTATCATTCAATATATAAGTATTTTGAGTTCATTTTTGACAGAATTATTATGCTTTCTATTGAAACATGTGTTTATCCTTAGAATGTGCTGAAGAGATCCAAAAAAGATTTTATTTTTATTGGTGTAATAAAAAATATATATGAGATTTTTCTTTAAGTGACTAACTTCTAATTGCTTGCTTTTTTCAGCAAAGAACTTTATATTACTAAATTTTTTTTCATATCACAATAAATTTAATCACAGTTTCTACACAAGATTTATATTAATTTATTTTTTCTTTCAAATTCTTTTTGCATTTATTATAACGAAATGAGATAACTGATATATCAAATGGTTTTAAAAAAAAGGTTTTGCTTTTAGTTGAAATTAATAATTTGACTATTTCAAATTAAGCATTACGCATTTTAGCTCGCACTGTTGTCTTTACACGTTACTGGTTTATTTCTATATGAACAAAATTTGAATGTTTTAATGTATATTTAGTGTATTTTGATGCAATATCATTCTAACTTGAGAATTTTTGTAAATGCAAACAAAAATTGCAAATAGCAACATCATTGTTTTTGTTTGAACGCGTGACAATTTTGTTTATTCCTTTGGTTACTATCTAAACTTAAATTTAAATTTTAAAATGGCGTATCTTGTCAAAGGTCGACGCGAAGATTTATTTGTCGTAGCCACGGAATTAAATTTAAAATTCGATAAATCTATGACCATCGCCACACTCAAAGATCTAATTATTGGTAGTTAAAATTATGACGAAGAGAACTGACCAAAAACATATAGGGTGTTTTTTAGAGGAATAGAACTTTAAATTGAAATAAAGCAACAACGTATGATTCGATTGACATGAATTTTTTTTATTTGAAAGATAATCTTGTGGCAAATATATGATTAATAATGAATATGATTTAAATATGATTTCTGTCATAGGACTGCCACGGCTGGCTCGGATGTAGTCCAATCTGGACGTCCAATTTTCGATGACTTTTTCCAACATTTGTGGCCGTATATCGGCAATAACACGGCGAATGTTGTCTTCCAAATGGTCAAGCGTTTGTGGCTTATCCGCATAGACCAATGACTTTACATAGCCCCACAGAAAATAGTCCAGCGGTGTTAAATCACAAGATCTTGGAGGCCAATTCACAGGTCCAAAACGTGAAATTAGGCGGTCACCAAACGTGTCTTTCAATAAATCGATTGTGGCACGAGCTGTGTGACATGTTGCGCCATCTTGTTGGAACCACAGCTCCTGGACATCATGATTGTTCAATTCAGGAATGAAAAAGTTAGTAATCATGGCTCTATACCGATCACCATTGACTGTAACGTTGTGGCCTTCATCGTTTTTGAAGAAGTACGGACCAATCATTCCACCAGCCCATAAAGCGCACCAAACAGTCAGTTTTTCTGGATGTAATGGTGTTTCGACATACACTTGTGGATTAGCTTCCCTCCAAATGCGGCAGTTTTGTTTGTTGACGTAGCCATTCAACCAGAAGTGCGCTTCATCGCTAAACAAAATTCGCTTATGAAAATCGGGAACAACGACAATCTCGTTTTGGGCCCATTCGATGAATCTACGCCTTGCTTGATCATATTTAAAATGTAATGCCACAAGATTATCTTTCGAGTAAAAAATAATTCATGTCAATCGAATAATACATCGTTGTTTTATTGTAATTTAAAGTTCTATACCTCTAAAAAAACACCCTATACATTCAACGATTGTTGAGGATCGCAAAGCCAGAGAAGAAAATTTACGCATTGAAGAGCAGAAAGAAAAATTACACATTGAAGAACGAGAAGAAAATTTACGCATTGAAGAGCAGAAAGAAAAATTACACATTGAAGAACGAGAAGAAAAATTACGCATTGAAGAACGAGAAGAAAAATTACGCATTGAAGAACGAGAAGAAAAATTACGCTTCGAACAATTGAGGTTAGATGAGCAAAAACGCAAAGATGAATTTGAGTTGGAAAAGTTAAGAATCCAAACACAATCCAAGTTAGGCGCTCATACATCCAAAGAAAGTGATACTAAATTTCTCGTCAAAGAAGTTTCAAAGTTTATACATCGTTTTGATTTGAAAGAAGACATCAGTCTTTATCTAAAATTATTTGAACGTCAAGGGCAGAGATTAAATATTGATAAAGAAAACTGGGTTTCTCATCTGTTAGGCTTATTACCGACGGAAGTAACTCACATCTCAGCGAGAGTGCCTGACGATAAAGCTAACTCTTACGAACACGTTAAAGATTTACTGCTGAAACGCTTTAAACTAACTCCAGAAAAGTTTCGACAACTATTTGTTACTCACCAAAAAGCATCTGAAAGAACATGGATTGATTTTTACCATGAGTTAAACACTTACTTCAACGGATGGATAGATGGATTGAAGATAGATACTTTCGACAAGTTATCAGATCTAATCATAACAGATCAACTAAAACGAAAAATTCCTTTTGAATTTAAGGAATATTATCTTGATGAATGGGCAAATATGAACTCCCCTGTTCAATTAGCAGAAAAACTAGAAGAATTCGAAGACTTTAAAAGGACTCTGAAACAAAAACGAGTGGTCCATTTGTGAAGAAACAAGAATTCAATTTCACAGAAAAGAATCTCAGATATGAAGCACCAGGAAAATTTGAGTGTAACAGGAAAGATAAGAAGTTTCCAGCGTCAACGAATTACAACAAACATTACGAAGTCCCTGTCACCAAGTACGAATCTGTTCAAAGATATCAAGACAGCGCGCAAAAAGGGTATTACAGTAAAAATTACGAGAAACACTCAAATCACAATGCTTCCAAGCATATGCTCAGACGAACTATTCAAAATCGCAGAAATTCAAAGAACCTCCAAAAGAAACTTGCACACTCATCGTTAAGGAAGGTTTACGTACTAAAGAGATATTCTTTTGGAAAGGTGAAAATCACGGCGCTCATAGACAGTGGTAGTACCGTAAGTTTGCTACGAGAAAACACGAGCAGAAGAATAATGAATGCAACAAAATTATCGAAGAACAAGATGCTTCTCACAGGTATTGGTGAAGCACAAGTGACAACTATTGGTTCCTTTGAACATGAGTTCAAAATAGATGATGAAAATTAATCGTTAACTTGGCATGTTGTACTGGCTGATAAATTAAAATTCGAAGCAGTTAATGGATCAGATCTTTTGGAACAAGCATCGATAAGTTTCACTAAAGAAGGAGTTAAATTCAACAAATATGAGAATCATGCACAGCTTATGCAAATATCAGCTGAAAATCTTCAAGAAGAACTAGACCTGCGTCATGTTGAATAACGTCAAATCAAGAAGGAACTTGAAAAGTTAATTCAAGACTACAAGCCAGAAAAAACAGCATCTACTGACGTCACAATGAGAATTATTCTAAAAGACGAAGAACCAGTCTGCCACCCCCCTCGTCGACTAGCTTTCACAGAAAGACAAGAAGTAAACAAACAGATAGAAGAATGGTTCAACGAAGGTATTATACGTCCGAGTTCTTCGGAATATGCAAGTCGAATCGTAATGGTAAAAAAGAAAGATGGATCTTCGAGAATGTGCATTGCCTACAGAAAATTGAATCAGAAGCTTGTGAAAGATCAATTTCCGTTACCTCTCATCGAAGATGTTTTGGACACTTTGCAAGAAACAAAGGTATATTCTACATTAGATTTACGCAATGGTTTCTTTCACGTCGATGTTGACGTCCAGGAGTTTTCCAACGCTACGTATCAAGTATATTTAGATATCTTACTCGGAAAGTAATTGTAATCAGTTATTTAGATGATCTCGTCATTCCAGCGAAAAACGAACAGGAAGGTCTAGAAAAACTTAAAATTGTTTTCGAAGTCGCATAGAAATACGGATTAGAAATTAAGTTCAAGAAGTGCCAATTCTTAAAAAAGAAAATTGAATTTCTAGGTCACAATGTAGAAAGCGTAACTATTAAACCATCTCCCACGAAGACACTAGCTGACCGAAAATTTCCAGAACCAACAACAAAAAAACAAGTACAAAGTTTTCTTGGTATAACTGGGTATTTCCGCAAGTACATCAAAGATTATTCAAAGATAGCTAAACCACTTAGCGATTTAACAAGAAAAGAAAACCTCTTTGTTTTTTTTCGGGACTCAACAAATGAAGCATTTGAAAAATTGAAGAAAATCATGTCCGAAGGCCCAATCCTGCACATTTACAAGTATGAAAGAAAAACAGAACTGCACACAGACGCTTGTAAACAAGAGTACGGCGCAATTTTGTTACAAGAAGCGGAAGATGGAAAGTTACATCCCGAAGTTACATGTCGAAGAAGACAAATACAGCAGAAGAGAAGTAGGACAGCTACGAATTAGAGGTACTAGCAATTATCAACGCATTAAAGAAGTTTCGTGTTTATCTTTTAGGACAACACTTTAAAATAGTAACTGACTATTCAGCATTTCAGAAGACTATGCAAAAAAGGAACTAATTACTCGCATAGCCAGATGGGCGATTCAATTAGAAGAATTCGATTATGAAATAGAGCACAGAGCTGAAGTCGTATGAAGCATGTTGATGCTCTTAGCCGATATCCCGTAATGATAGTATGCAATGATACATTAACTTCAAAGCTTAAAAAGCACAAGAGGAAGATGACAACATCCAAACATTGAAATCACTTCTAGAGAAGCAAGAATCAGAAGAATTTTTGAGCGAAACGGTATACTCTACAAGTACTTAAATGATCGAGAATTAATTGTAACCCCTAAAGCAATGCAAGCTGAACTAATTAAATTGATTCACGAAAATGGTCATTTCTCAGTAGGAAAAACAGAAAAAATTGTGAAACAGGAGTTTTTTATCCCAAATTTAACCAACGTCGTTAAAAAAGTAACAGTTAATTGTGTTCCATGTATCTTAGCTAATAAGAAAAGTGGCAAAAAGGAAGGGTTTTTGAATTCTATTTCTAAGGAAAGCATTCCTTTTAGTACGTACCATGTTGACTTCATTGGTCCTTTACCTTCCACAAACAAAAGTTATCAACACATTTTCACCGTAGTAGACGCATTTACCAAATTTACTTGGCTATATCCCGTCAAAACTGTGTCTGCTGAAAGTGCCCTCGAAAAACTAAAACAACAGCAGAAAACCTTTGGTAATCTCATCAGAATTATCTCTGATAGAGGTTCAGCGTTCACTTCAAAATTATTCAACGACTGCTGTGATGAACATTCAACATCTACAAATAGCGACAGGTGTTCCTCGAGGAAACGGACAAGTTGAACGAATTCATCGAACTTTGATTCCAGTTCTCACCAAACTATCATTAGACGACTCAACGAAATGGTACAAATACGTCGACAGATTACAGAGAATACTAAATAGTACTATATGCCGCAGTACAAAATGGACACCATTCGAACTATTAGTAGGAACCAAAATGCGTAACAAAGAAGACATCCTAATCAAAGACTTACTGTTAGAAGAAATGGCGAAAGAATTACTAGAACAACGCGAATTTTTAAGAAACAATGCAAAAGAACATCGAAACCCTACAGTCTGAAAATAGAAAGACGTATAACTGAAGAAAGAAAGCTTCGTTATACAAAGGTGATTTAGTTGCCATCCAAAGAACCCAATTTGGAACTGAACTGAAACTAAGACCAAAGTTCTTAGGCCCTTACAAAGTAACAAAAGTTAATTCTAAGGATAGGTATGAAGTGGAAAAGGTTGGTCAGCACGAAGGACCGAACTCAACCACCACCTCAGCTGATTTGATGAAACACTTTTATGCTTAATTGAATTTTTTTTTTGTTATTATTTTAAATTTTCCTCAAACTATATCAATCTTGAAAAATTAATAGGTGTTCTATGGTAACACTCGTTTCCATTAATCATTTTATATTCACTTGTAACATTTATTATATTTTCGTATTATTCTTTATCTTTCTATTGATGCGAAGGATTATTTTTTCATGCTTTAGTTAATTGTAGATCCCAATATGAAATATTTTGTTTTTATATGCTTTATTTTAGGTCTGGAATTGTGAACATTAGGTATACATACATCTTTTCATCTGTAATATTTTATTTTAATATCTTTAAGAACCGTATTATTTGTCTTTATTGCATCCACATTCCAATATTCATCAAATTTATATAGTTGTAACTAAAAATAGTTTATATTTAAAGTACTTTAGCTCTCAACATATTGTAAGAGCTGAGAGACCAGCTCTGTCAGGAGAGGGTGATTTTGTAGGATTTTCCCTTTGAAACATTTTGTTAAAAGGTTGAGACATATCCTTTTCAGAGGACCATTAATCTCAATTTTATTTATTACTACATTCCGAAGCAGCGCCGTCTAGTGAGCTTTCGTAGCTCCGGCTTGAATAATTTTTCGGCAGAGGCCTACTAACCACCTCCGGTTCAACACGTCACGTTTTTAGCGCATTTCGCGCCCTGCGCGATACCACCAGTCCTAACGTCCAAGCATGAGAAAGGTAATTAATTTCCCCGTCTTCTAAAGGTATAACTCAACTTTCAATTAACCTAATTCCTGCATGTCTTTCTCTTTTTAAATATCCCTTTTACATAAATATTTCCCTTTAACTTTAAATAAATTCTTTTTTACTTAAATGAAGTATCTGTGTTTAAATGACTTTGATTCAATTAATTCTTCACTCACCCTTGAATACTTACCCCTAGACAACCACCTCACCAATCTAAAATCCCGCCTTCTGAAGAGTCTGATTTTTATTAGAAGATTTATTCGGACTCCCACATATATGTGTGTGTGTGTGTGAGAGAGAGAGAGAGAGAGAGCGATAAATTCACACCACCTTATATTTTATTTTCATTCACCAAATTCATTTCGATCAACCTTCTCACATATTGATAGCTTCTATTTTTAAGTAAGATGAGTTCACAGAAGAAAATCCTGTAATTCTTTTTTTCCAAAAAAATCTAGTAGCTTGACCACTATAGCCTTTCCCGTTTTTTTTTTTTTTTTTTTTTTTTGCTTTCCTTTGTTGACACGAGCTACATAAGGTTGCAAGATTTCGGGTACTGAACAATCATGATTTGAAGAAATTAAATCAACATGATTAAAATAAATAAAATTCAATTAATGATTGCCTTTTTCCATTCCTACTATTAACTCACACTCTCTATATATGTATTTATTTATTCATTTATTTGTTTATTTATTTATCTTGGTGAAATTTTCAAACGTTAATAAAATACTTTTAAAGCACTCAATTGAGCTGAAATTTTATGTACATGATTATTTTGGATAACAATACAATAACTTTTAATTATAATTAATAAAAATGTATTGATTAAAACTAATTATTTAAAGAATTACAAATACAGCCACGTTGGCATCATTTTTGGCGACTTGTATCAAAACTTGAAAAGGTTTTTTTTTCTCAGGTTTTAAAGCATTCAGCTGCACTAAAATTTTTATATACACGATTTTTTTGGATGATAATGCAGTGCTTTAATGATATTTAATAAAAATTAATTACCGCTTAATATTGTGATTCTGTCATATGTATATACATATTTATATTAATTCTAACTATTTTATAAAAAATAGCTAAAATAAAATTTTTCTTTGTTGATCTAAGTAGGAATTGACTTATTTTTTTTTATATTACTTGTTATCCAAGAAAACAACTTTCCTCCTTATTTATTGAGATTTAATCTTAAGAAACTGTCCAAAGCGTGTATATTTCAGTGCTAAATCTATATCTTTTTATGCTACTATATACCAAACTACTATCTTCAGATAGATGTTTAAAGAGAATTTGTTTCCATGACATTTTTTTGTTTTTGTATTAATGATTGTATTCACTGTTTTACGTACTTTTAGAATATATTTTTATTAATTATTATCTTGAAATAGGCCTTATAATTTTTTTGGAGCTTATGAAAAGCTTCTAAACATTTTTATATTTCTGGACATTTTAATATGTGAAACCTTTAAAATAGATCGCATGTATTAATCAGGGGTGCAGCTACGGCCGTATTAATGATACGGGGCCTCAAAACGTGTAAGCAAAAAATCGTTAAACGTTAATCGGCCCCTAAGGAACTTTGATGCAGAGCCCACTCAGAACTTGCTACGCCAGTGGTGCATATATAAATAAACACTTTTATAAACTATTTTTTCTTATATTTAAAATTTTTAAACAATTTTAAGTTAATAAAATAGGGGCTATATTAGACTAAAAGCATATTTTACTCTAAACTTTCCATTGCTTTGTACATACTGTTCTCTTAAGTTAAAAATTCGGGAAATTTAGTGTAAATAATTTTAAATATTTTCATTAGTATATATCTATAAAATACTAAGTTGCTTAACCCGCTTTTTTACAGTTATAAGGATGCTTTCAACTTTTTTAAAGTTTTTCTTATTAGGATCATTATTTTTATATTTACCAGCTGTACTTTAATTAAAATTTAGGTTATTTAGTTTGTATTTTATGGAAAATAGATAATAATTAATTTTATTTTTAATATAAAGGAGAATTCAGTATTTTTAAATTTAGAGCAGTAGTCAAAACTCTAATATCTAACAACAAAACTTGACCTTTTAAAAAAAATAAATTTCTTTGTAGAAAGTATATTCATTCAAGTAAGCTCTTTATAGCTTTTGGTATTTTTCAATACGTTTCTGCAAATTGAAAAAGAATGAAGTGTCCCTTTTTTTAGCATTACGCCAAAGACAACGCAATTTACATATAGCTGTTTAAAAGTATTTTTTATCTGTTATTTTATACATAAACAGATTACTTTTGATTTTGCCTTTTATTTGTTTCTGTATTTTATGCTTATTTATAAAATATGATGGAATATAAAAGAATAAAAAGGGATTATTGTTGAAATGATGTAGTAGTCAGGATGAAATGTAAATTGATATATGCACTGACAAAATGCTTCTATAAAATAATATTTTGCTTGTATAAAGTAAAGACTTCTCCAGAGAGTCTGAACTAGGACTTTTGAAAAATTCACATTATTTTCAGAGTTACGACCAATTGAAATAATTATTGGCGTGTTTTTCCTAAAATTTCTCCCCTCTGTTGTCGTAAAATATGGATAAATCCACTTCTAAGTTGTATATTTCAAAAATTCTAGTTGAGCCTCTGAACAGAGGTCAGAGCTATATGCAGGCAATACATTATTATAATAGAAGCAATTTTCTCAAAAGGAGAATATTTTGAAAATGGGTCATTCTATGTTCATTTTTTGTCAAAATATTGTACTTAAATAATTTTTTATTGTAATACTATTCTTAAAATAATTTTATATACATTTTCTAGTCTAAGTGACTCTAAATATCATAAATTTTATCCATTTATATGCTCTTGCAAGATCGCGGTTCCGAACGTTGTCGGATACCTTAAAAATGTATTGAAGTTCAAAATTTTTTTCAGACACAATGGTTACATTAGTTACATATACATTTATTTTAACATGTTTACCAAATTAAGTTAATGTAAATCTTATTAAATGGTGTTTAATAATTAAATTTATTTTCAATGTAATTGTTATTTTATCAATGGAAAAACGAAAGAGATATACAGAACTTATCTATCACCTAACCATAATTTGTGCGAAACACATCATTTCTCAATTTACACAATTGCTCCCTTCTATAAATGATACAGAATTAACTGTATTTTCCACAGTTAGGTCATATTAATTGTAAGAAAATGAGTATATATAATTGAATCTGTGTAAAATGCTTCTCTGTCAATTGTTCCAATAGTACTTGGTTAATTTCTACTATGCCTACCAGTTTATATTCTTTGACTAAAAGTGCATTACGTATTTTTATAAATGTTTTGCCCCCTATATATATCTTTATTCAATAGTGCCCATTGATTCAGGAGGTTTATTTGATTGTTAATATAAACATTTATGATATATTTAATAAAACATACATAATATGCTTTAAGTGTAAGAAAAAAGTTCCCATTGAAATCTATGGTATGCAAAAAATAGTTTTTATGACTTTTTACTTGTGAAGATCTGACTTCGTGAAATCAATTTCTGTAGCATCTTTGTTATAAAAAATAAATATAGAAGAAAAATGACAACTTAAGAATGCTGAATAAACTTTAAACCTACGTCAGGACACATAATAATCTCAAATGATTCTAATAACGCATTTTAAAATTCAACTCAACCAAATTTTTGTATTATATCAACTTTTATTTAATTAAGGCCATGTTTGGATGACTGGCTTTTCAAATCTCAAATCGTAATTAAATAAAATTTGTTAACAGTAATACTTTTTAAACACATTTCTTATTCCTAACGTAGGATTTTTTTTTATTCCTTGTGCCAAAAGGGGAGCTGTAGTTATACAAATGTTATGTTTAAACTGAAAGTTCACATTCACATAAACTATAGATATAGATATAGATGCTAGGCAAATTGTCATTATTAAGGGCTTCAACACGAAAAATTTTTGAGTATCTTTCCTTTTATCTGCTAAACCAAACAAGGTGAAAGAATACTCCCTTATCTGTATCTTGGCGTAAAGATAAAATTGAAAATGTTCATTCTTCGTGAAGGTGAAACGATGAAATGTTTTCTGTGTTTCATGCAGACTGTTTCACTGCAGTAGTAACGGTTATTGTGTGCACTGCTCAAGTGATGAAAATGTAAGAAAATATTCAGTTGTACAAAGCATATACACTTCCTAAGCAAATTTAGGCTGTTAAAAGTATTCCAAGCATGAAGAAGTGCATGTAGCCACATTAATCGAATTTTGTTAAAAAATCAAATGTCAAAGTTTCGAATTAAAATTAAAAAGTCCATATTTTTTTGCAAAATTTAAAGTCAGTGTTAGCTCTATTTTAAAGAATAATTCTAACTACTCCTTTCCAATTTCATACCGTTTTAGTTACCGTCATATCCAAATGGACCTACCTACTCCCACCACTCATCCAAAATACGACATTTCATTGGAAAATGTATTTTGGGAGAGTAGAGGGTAAATGTACTTCGCATTTTGTAACGATTGTTAAAGTATGCTTTTACGAGGGGGAATTCAAAAGAAATATTTTTATTTTGCTAGTTACTTCCTCGAATTGTGAGGTAAGCACGAAAAATTTGTTATTCAAATACTTTTCTACTAAATTTGTAGTTTCTAATTATATTAACAGTTTTATTTTTTTATCATTCGGGATGGTTCAGGATAGGTACTTCACATATTTTTCGGGTGTAAACTTAAATATGTAAGAGTTAAAAATTAGTTTTTAGTAATACCAATTATTTTGGAGCAGAAATACTGATTATTGGTTTTATTATTTTATAATTTCATTACACAAGTGCTAGAAGATTGAGTAATAAAATATACTCCTTTATTCTTAAGTACCAATACTCAGTACTGATTCATAATATAAATACTTAAATAATGTCAAAATAATAAATGTATTAAATAATTTTGTCTGATGAATGTTTATAGCTTATACATTTAAAAAAGTATGTGAAGTTAATTTTGTTAGAAGTTATAACATAATATATTTTTTTGGTAAATTAAAATAAAAAAAAAAATTATCATTTTTTTTGTAAACAAGATTTTTGACCTATCTCGGATATCTTTGATTTTTTTATTATTGATCAAAAGTGAAGTAACCAAGAAGAGATATTTATTTTTATATCAGATTAAACCGGGCATTTTTTGAAATCATTTTAAACTTTAAATAGTTCTGTGTATGTTTTTTTTTAATTACTGTATGCCATTTTTTAAGGTATCCGACTACGTTCGTAACTGGGATTTTGCAAAGCGCATAAATGGATAAGTTTCATAATATTTAGTGTCACTTAGATTAGAATATATGCATAAAATTGTTTTAATGACAATTTGACAAAAAACATTTCTTTAATTATAATATTTTAGCAAAAAATTAACTTAGAATAATCTTTTTTGCAAATGTTCTCTTTTTGTGAAAAATGCTTCTAAAATAATATTTTGCCTGCATATATAGCTCAGACCTCTATGCAGAGGTTCAACTAGAATTTTTGAAATATATAACTTAGAAGTAGGTTTATCCATGTTTTAGGACAACAGAGCGGATAAATTTTAAGAAAAAAACGCTGAATAATTATTTCAATTGGTTGTAACTCTGAAAATAATGTGAATTTTTCAAAAATCATTGTTGAGCCTCTGTACAGAGGTATAACCTATATACAGGCAAAATATTATTTTAATCGAAGCATTTTTCACAAAAGGAGAACATTTTGAAAAAAGGTTATTCTAAGTTAATTTTTTGCCAAAATATTGTTTTTGAATAATTTTTTTTTGTCAAAATGTCCTTAAAACAACTTTATTCATATAGTCTAATCTAAGTGACACTAAATATCATGAAAATTATCAATTTATGCGCTTTTTTAAAATACGGTTCCGAAAGTAGTCGGATACCTTAAGTATTCAAATATTTCATCATGTTTTTTTAACTATACGAAAAGCATATGTTATACAAATATACAAATCACAATAGCGTGCAAAACGTAAGCAACGAATGTATTTCTCAACGTACAATCATGAAATTGTTGAAGAGGACTTTTTTTCAACCAGTGCAGTGAAAAGACAGTTCAGTAGAAAGGGGATGCATATATATATATATATATACTGGTATCATCACTAAGACCCAGAAAGAGGATCACGGCTCGTTAAATTTGCGGGCTCAGTATCAAGACAATTTAGAAGGAAAGAAGAGGATGCCTTTCCGGGCAGTCCCTGCAACTAAAAGCGAAATCGTACGTTCATAATGGCTACAAGAAACAATCAGGATACCTTTCCACTTGGTAGAATAATGGGCAAGCTTGAAGCGGGACATAATGTGATGAGTGTTGCACAAGAGTTTGGAATTGACAAAATAATAGTTTCCAGAACTTGGAAAGCGCTTCAAAGAACAAGTACAGCTGTTAAAAAGGTTGGCAATGCTCGGTCGAGGAAACCAAACGCAAGTGATGATTGGTCAATCTTTTGGCAGGCGAAAAGCAAACCAGAGCCAGACCTCGGGTAACATTGCTCAGCAACTGTGTACGGCTACCGGATGACCGGAATCACGATTTACTGTAGCTAGACGGCTGCAAAAAGACGGCGCATTTGCGCCGTTCTGAACGCAGCATATCATTAACAGCAGCCCATTGGTGGCACCGTTTACAATGGCGTAAAGAACACAAAGAATGGACATCTCATGAAAGAAGTTGCGTTTTGCTTACTGATCAGTCATTTCAGTATGAATAAGAATAGGAGAGAAGTATGGATACGATTTCCTCTCACTAACATCAGGGAAAGAGACCGTTGGGGGTGTTTCTGGAGTGTTTGTGTGGGGAGTCCTTAAATTGAATGGAAGAGCGAAGTTCTATATTTTGACAGCAGTTCACTTGCCGAAGATCATTACTACGATGAAATTATCCTTCCCCATGGGCTTCTTTTCCGAGGTGCCATTAGTCCTGACTTTGTTTTTGTGGACGGCAATGCTTATCCACACAGGATTTCTGCTATTGAAGAGCTTCTAGAAAGGGAGGATATCTATGAAATGGATTGGTCAGAATGCCGACTTATTCAAATCCCATTAAAAATGTATGAGATGCTGAAGGGAGATGCCTGGTTACATGATCATATCCTCCCAAGAACCAAATGCTCGTTGAGGAAGAGTAACTCTTAAAATTATGAAAATTTTCATTTCTTTAAATATTTTTAATAATAGCTGCTTCCTTTTGATTAAAATACTTAATCGAAAGGAATCAATGTGTTTGATATTGAAGTTTTTTTAAAAATTTCTACTAATTCATTAGTTTTATCTCGTACATTATTTGGGTCTTTATTTTTTCTCTTACCTCCTATACACCTTAGGATTTTTTTTAATTTCATTAGCTATATTATTACAATAAAAATATTTATTATATTATTTTTTAATAACGTGCAATGTGTGTGTTTTACTATAGTGCATCACATTAAGGCCTTCTGAGTAAATTGCCTTAAAACTTTTAATAAAACTATTTTTTCACCATAGTCTATATATATTTTGGGTTTGAAATAATCTTAATACGTACTTCAGCATTTTGAAAACTGAATTAAAATAAGTATATCTTCTTCTATATGAGTTTTTCAATACAATTAATTTCAGAAAGTAATTACAATGAAGTGTCTAGCGTAAATTAAATTTAAAATTTTTACAACATTGATTTTCACTAAGCCTTTATACACATTTTATATCTTCGATCTCCTTAATATTATTAAATCTAAATTTTAAACTATCATGTCATATTTTGAGTCAAAATAAGATAGTTATTATAAATATTAAATTTATTGTCATTTACCACGCCTCTTGTCCAGCCCGGGATTCAAACCCCGGGCTGGACAAGATCGTCTCAATCTTTCATCCCTTCAGTGGGTCGATAAATGAGTACCATGCTTACTTGGGAACTAAGCACTAGGGTTTTTGCTTCAGACTGACCACCTGACGGAACATCTGCCTATGCACCTCAGTGCTCAAGGTCATGAAAACTCAGATGGGTGCAGTAGTCCTTGGCCTTCCATGGGTTGTTGCACCGCTCAGAGAGTTTATATATTCTTTATATTTCAAATTGAAAATTTTCTGTTTAATGCAGCGTTTCTCAAACTGTGGGGTGAGCCCCCCGTGGGGGGCGTGATAACCTTAAAAGGGGGGCACAAGCATATCGAAAAGTCGAAAATAAAAGATTTAAAAAATTACTAATTTACTGAAAGGAAGCAAAACAAAATAGATTCTGGCATAATAAAAGTAACATACGCATTTACAATGATATAATATATTTATAAGGGCATCTGTACTGCACAATGTGTACTTGATAATTAATTTCTCAGTACTAAGTTGAGAGAACAAGGTTAATACTTACTAACTAGTGACTCCTCTTTGGGCATGTCATATTCAAAATTATGTAGAAAATGTAATACTTATCTCGATAATTTGAACGGTTAATAATTAAAATCGTATTGTAGCTTTACGTCAATTGAATTCAACGCATTGTTATGATGATTAAAATTGAGTCCCAAGTATTGAAAGTTTGAGAACCATTGGTTTAATGGTAATATCATGACTCTTTTAATGCAGTTCCCATTCTAGAAGATTATAGTCTTGTAAGCTTTAAAATATCCAAAACTATTATCACCCAACGCATTAATACGTTCTTCATTTTTTTTCTAATTATAATTCTCTTCAATTATAAAATCACTGCATTCCATTTATTCCTAAGTTATAACTCTATCCATTAATACCAAGTCTTATGCATAAAAGTATATATAAGTCACAAATTTCTGTAATGATTGTTTTATAAAGAGTAAATATAAAAATTTTCTACTTTTAAGAACTTGGTAGTTTTCCAATAATGCAAAATAAGCTTAATTATTTTGCTTGATTATTAATAATTATTTTCACCAAATAATTATTAATAATCAAGAAAATTTCAAAAATGCTTCAACCAAATAATCAAAAAGTCTCAAAAATAGCACAATAAGAACACAAAAAAGTTATTTCACATCGATGCTGTACCTACTTTATCGATATAGTTTTTGGCACATTATGGCAGCTGAGGATACTGGATAGCTACACCTTTTTAAAATGATTCGATTTATTTTACAAAAAATAACAAACAGTTAAATAAAATAGTGTCAGTTTTATTTAATTTATTTGTTGTTCTAATTTCATATTGCCTATAGCTGAAAGCACGTTGAATTTTAAAATCAGTTTAATGAGACAAATGTGTGTGTATCCTATCATACTTTCCTACAACATATTTTTAATATCACGAGTGAGACTGTCAAAATTCTCATCACAACCTGCAAGTTTAGCCCACTTGCATCTAGATTTACTCTTGTTGATCTTCATGCACTAAAAACTTTGCTCACAAATACACTCAAGAGCCAAAACATTCTGACCACCTGTCAATATCGAGTTGATCCACCTTTGGTGCGCAACACAGCTTCAACCTTGCAACACAGCCTTGGCATGGATGCCACAAGTCCTTGGTAGATGGCCGAAGACACATTGTACCAGATGTTTAAGCAACGGTCACGCAAATTCTAGATATTGTGAATTGGTGGTCTTTGAACTCTGAGCTGCTGTCGCATGACTTCCCAAAAATGTTCTATCTGATTGAGATCCGGTAAGTAAGGTGGCCAGGACATTAACTGGAATTCTGCATCATGTTCCTGGAACCACTCCTACACAATTTTAGTCTTGTGACACGGGGCGTAGTCCTGTTGCAACTGGTCCGCAATGATATTCAGATACCCTGTAGCCTTCATGGTCTGCTCTACCATAACCACGGGTCCCAGAAATGCCCAAGAGAACGTCCTCCAAAGCATAATACTGCCACCACCGGCATGTTTATGACCTACTGTACATCGAGGGAGCAACTGTTCGCCTGGAAGACAGCGTATCTTGATATAACCATCAGCGTAATGAATGACAAATCGTGATTCATCTGACCAGACTACTCTCTCCCACTGATCCATGGACCAGTCGCGATGTTCCCGGGCCCAATGCAGGCGCAGTTGGCGATGCCGCTTGGTCAGCAAAGGCACACGAGTGGGACGTTTGCTGCGTAGCCCCATATCCAACAGTGTCCGCTTAACAGTGTGCTCCAATACTAATCTACTTGGTCTTGCATTGTATTGGGCTGTCAACTGAGCCACTATCTGGCTCCAGTTTTTGCGAGACAATGCACAATGCGAGACAGTTTCCAATGGATTTTTTCTTTGATAGCGTGTAGACGTCCAACACCATGTCGTCTACTGCTGGTTTCACCGTCATTCATCCACTTTGCATAAGTACTAACAACTGTAGATCGCGAACAACCCACGAGTCTTGCAGCTTCAGAAATACTTGTTCCGAGCCTTCAAGTCATTACAACCTACCCTCTATCAAAGTCGCTTAGATCCGCAGCGTTTCCCATCACACACAGAAATAAGTGAAAGAATGATTCTTCAGACTCTCCAGCAGCAGTTCAATACCACTTCCACCTGATCACGTGCCTTCCACATCATCCAGGCGAGTTCATTGCAAAATGTAGGGGTGGTCATAATGTTTTGGCTCTTGAGTGTATATGTCGACTAAATTATTAAAAATAAATTCTTCATACGTGGTACATTTTTCAGCTGACAAGGATTTGTAAAAGTCAATATTATAGTATTAAATATTTTCATCACACTGTGATCTGACTTTAAGTCAATAAGTTCAAGCTGTATCTCATCATGTTCTGTATCAATATCAGCAGTAATGGGATAGCAGAGCAAATAAAATTTAGGTTCATTTTTCTTAAAATCCTGAAATCTTCTTGTGACCTTGTCCTCCAAACTTTCTAGAGGATCTCTTAGTAGAAGCACTTTAAAGTGCTTGTTAACCTAATAGTGAAAAAAAGACGAATTTTCGATCTCATTTCCGGAGAGAAATCTCGGTTCAAAGCAGACTGTCTAGCAGACTTATTTTCTGACTGTCTTGGTGAGCCGCATAAAAACTCTTTCCTAAGTGCTAGTTGCTCATCACTGTTATGGAGCAAACTCTGACTAAAATCGAACCAAACTGTCAGTAATTAAAACAATCATTAACTTAATAACAATGTATTTTGAACTTAATCTACAAGAATATATTCATACAATATAAAGCATAAATTTTAAAGAAAAAAAGCAATATCATAAAAGAAGTCACACAAACAAAATAATATTTTACTCAAAACAATAATGCAAAAAACTGTTACACAATCTAGACTAGTATATAGAATTAAAGCAGAATATTTACATATATAATATGGCATTCACATGCTGTGAATATTTTACAGCTTCATAAATCAACTTTGAAAGGAGATGAGAGAAGTAAAGAATCTTTAAGAAATTTCTTTCCAGTTGTTGCTGGTAGAACTCCGGTGACGATAAAGAGCCATGGGCGTTTTCTCGTGAATTTATAAGTTGCATTGAATATAATTGGAATATGTCGTGCCCTTTATTGTCAATATTTAATAGTTAAGAGAGCCTGAGTAATTATCTAAATATGTCTTTACATTGTGACATCTAGTCAATTAGCAAAATTAAAACAATATACTAAATAACAGAATGTATAGGCATCATTGTGTTGAAAATGATGAAGATTTCAATAATTTTTATTGATTTTTAATTCATACATCTGTAGGTTTCAATAGCTACTCTAAAGTACAACTTTTAATAGGTTTTGGTAACCCTAGATCTCTATGTTATAAGTCGTACAAAAAAACCGTAGTAATCACTTACAAGTTAATCATGTTGATTCCCAAAAATGAAACATGTCTTATTTTAGATACAATTATTTACTAAACTGAATTATATAATAGAAATCCAAAGTGAAGAACATACTTAATAAGAACAAGCATCCTTCTTGTAGATAATTAAGCTTAAGGATATGCAGAAATCACCCACTTTCTAAAATTATGACCGTTATGAAGACGATGAAAACTGGCCAGTATTTAATGGTTTTCCATTCTGTCTCTTCATTTGATAATTTAAACACATTTTACATGATTCTATGATTGAAACAGAATTTTGTTTTAGATGTTCATAAAGAGCCTCTCAATATGCTTAAAACAAATTTACGTGGCTAACACCAAATTCAAAGATAACTCTTCCAGTTAAACTTTTTCCTGAATTGGATGTCTTTCCTCAAAAATGTTAATTGCATTTTCCTGCATCTTATCTAATGGAATGTGAACTCAGGAGCGTTTGCCATTTCGTTAACTAAAGAAAGAAGCCGATTATGTATATAAGTAACTTTGATAGTGATGATTTCACAATTTAAAAATGACAAAAATAGACCCAAAATTTTGAATAATACTTTTTTCGCTAAATTCATCATTTTAAAAAAGTTTTTTTAAAACATTTTTTGTGATATTTTCAAGGTTATTTGATGCAAATATGACTACGGAGAATTTGAAAAAGTTGTTTATGGCTTTAGTGTATTACATGTGTACAACATTTTTTCGTTAGTATATTATTCGTTTAGGTTGAAATATGGATACAAAATATTGTAAATTTGTCAATTGATCTTTTTTTCTGTTGCTGTTCCTCGCGTAAAAAATATATATTTTAAAGTAAAAGCATTTTTATCTGAAAATGGGTTGTGTAAAAGCAATAAAAGTTTGAGAACCCTATTGTAAACAATTAATGAAAAATAAAGTTTTAATCGCCCAATACTTCTGACACTTTTGATTATATTTGCGGAAAACCTCTGGAAACAAAATTATCGGATTGTTCAAAAAGTAATTTCGCTCCAAGCTCATAAAAGTTTTGTCCTTGCTGGCAAAAAACTGATCCCGGGAATTTCTGACCTCCTCAATTAAAGTAAAGTTTTTACCGTCTAAGAAATTTTGGCATGACCGGAACAAATAATAATCAGATGGTGCCAGATCTGGAGAATATGGTGGGTGAAGCAGTTTATACCATTCAAGCTGTAAAGGCTGTGAAAAATGAAATTAAGAGACACCTGTTTGGATAAAACGAAAAAAACTTTATGAACAACCCAATATTTACATAAAAGATTTTGTTTTCAATAAATAATGATTACCTTTCTGAAATGTTTTGAAAATTAGATTAGGTACAGTAATTTGAATGCTGTTTAGTATTGAAGTGTTAAGATTATTCCCCCTAAATAATAATACTAATAGCTGATAATAATGTAATTAATAATGTATAAATGTACTTAAAAATCATGTTTTAGGTCATGGGTGGAGCTATATTGGGTCTTGGAATATGGATAAGAAGTGACTCAGACTTTTGGGAGTACCATAAAGGTTTGGACATCCCACAGTACTATCAAGCTTGCTATGTGGTTATTACTCTTGGAGTAATCATTTTGATTATTGGATTTTTGGATGCTGTGGTGCAGCTTTGGACAGCCCGTGCATGCTTTTTACCGTAAGTATTAAATGTGTGTGAGAGATGTAGACTTCTCACTTAAAAAAAACATCTTTTACGTTATAAGATCATTTTAAAATTCTTTGACTCAATGGAGGATTTTATGATGTAGTTTTTTTTTTTGTCAAGATTAAAAAAGTTTATGTTGAACATAATTTAAATTATATATATTTGACTTTTGTTTGAACTTTGTTGTCAACAGTTAAGAAATTATTATTTTATTTTGAGGAGTTTTTCATAAAGTTTTCATAAATTATATCTGCAAGAATTCTCAATATGGAATTTGATGGACTTCTTGAATCAAAAATTTATATACCTATTATTGACTACTTTATCATTTTGATGATTATTGCAGTAATCAAAAATAGAAAAAAAATTTCATTGTTTTTTGAACTAATTATATGTATAAATTTTCAATAAATTTCAACATATGCAATGTTATTTTATAATTCACAACTTCTATTGTTCTTTTAATGTTACACGGTACCTATTTTCAAAAAGGTTTTAGAGGCAGTAATTTATATATTGGTTTCAGGCTGTATTATTAAATTGATTCCGAAAATAAAAGGTCAATTTAACAAGCAATTATTTTAAACTCTTAAAGAATTAAAAAAAATTGAAGTTCCTAAAACTTTTATAAATTACTAAATTTTAAAAAAATTTAATTGATTTCTGTTTTTTAGATTATTGGGAACAAAAGTTAGTACAGAATTGTAAATTTGTTTCTTTGTTGAATTTTAATATTGTTATAGTCAAACCTGGAAGAAAAGCACGCAATTTTTCAAATATTAACCAAACTAACTTTAATAAGCATTAGTTACTTTACATCAGTAACATTTTTTTTAAATAATATAACTAAATAATACTAACTTTTATAGAACATGTTTATAAAAGTATCTACAAAAAATTTCAAGACTTTATCTTAAACAGGCAAAAGTCTTAGGGAATAGTAAACACATTTTGAAAAAATAAAATTCTGAGAAAAACACATTTAAAGTTTGTAAAGGCATAAACAAAAACTAATAATGCCTGTAATGCTCTAATTTTTTAACATATTATTTTACAACTTATGCAATACATGAAAACACTACTTTAGTTAAATATGATTGGAAATACTTATTCAAAATATATTTTTGCAAAATATCGATACTACATTAGTTGCGACAACAGAATTATTCTGCTTAAAGTTATCATCATATTTTCACATAAGTTTTGATACACAAAACACTTGCACAAAATAATTATGACATAAAAGTTTGAAACCACCAGGTTTGTACACAACGCCTAGTCTTTTTTTTTTTCAATTTTAAGCCAACGCAATTTAGCAGGTTTGACTTTTTGTTGTACGCCTTTAAAATGTGCAGATTTACTTAATTTCTAAAATAGGGATTCTCCTATAATCAGTAAAATAGGCTAAATGCTTTTTGATAAGAAACTTGTTAAAAGACAATTAGAAATGCGCTCAAGAAATGTTTCTAGCATGTGTGTTTTAATTTTCCAGCATTTAACTCTCACTTGACATGGCAATCATCACATGACTCCTAGAAGCAGTATTTTCTTTGAAGCATTTGTTCCCAATCGATGAAAGTAATGCTTCATTAGAATTTTGCACCAAACCTCTGACACACTTGCTCAGTAGTTCAATAGAGGATAATCACTGATAAATTGGTAAAATTTTAGGCAAATATTCTTCATTGATGGGAGTTGTTACCGAGTCTTTTTGATAACCTTGTTTCTTACCATGTTCTAATGCTGACTCGTTGAAACACCAAGAAACTACACTAGAAGGGCGCATTTTATGTTAGGCTTCTGATCTGTTGATATGCAATGAAATAGGGTAGCATAAATTGCTGTTTTCTTGACCTCTACATCACTCTTATTATTAAGTACTGCATTAGTGTAATATCTTGTAGTTTTTATTCCATCTTTCTTCCTTCAAACTATCTTCTATTATTATTCTTTCCTCCCAAAGTTTCCCCTTTTGCCTGTCAATCTTTCACTGACTGCCACGAAGCTGTTCCTGATCTTTTACTTGCATGGTTCATGCACTCTTTTTTAATTTCTACTTCACTTCCATAGATATTTCTTTCTTTTAATTCTAAGAATACCTTAGAATCACCATCAGAGATCAAGGTTGTGCATCTGAAACCATTGCTCTCAGATATTTGCCATAATTTTCCAGTGGCATTTTTTCCATTGTACCAGATGACACTTGCCGCACTACAAACACCTTGATGTCTTTCATACCAATTACCAACTCAGCACTACTTTATTCTCCAAGTACAAGTTTATTTTGTTGACATTCTTCACACACACATGGTCTTTGACAAAACCAACCAGCGTGTCAACACATCATATTCCGATTTTAATAACACATCATATGTCCTTTTTTCAACCAACTTCCATCATATGACACTTCTATATCGACGATTTCCTTGTCATTCCTCGAGCCTCTCTCACATCTTTACGAATATCTAGCAACATCAGATTTGATGCAAAGATGCCCATTTAGAATTTTAAAAAGTTTTATTAGACATCACATGTAAATTCATATGCATGCAGAATTTTTCCAATTCTGAGTAGCCAAGTCCTAAACATAACATCCCTTGTACTAATCTCATCTATATCAAAAGGTGCCTTAAAGAATGATGCTTGCTAACATTTGATACTGGATGAAATTTGGTATTTTTCAACTATTTTGAAGAGCATGCTTCACATTTTACATTGTAACAATTAGCCCGTACAATATTCAATTAATATGCAAACCCATTTTGTTGTCAATGTTTTGAAGATGTACAGTGACAAAATTTACACAAATGATCTGTGAATAAACTACTTAAGTTTTTAGTATCTAATACAATGTAGTGTGGATACATCATGGAAATATTCAGTTTTATCTACAATACTTTTATTCAGAGCATTTGTTTTCTGAAGTTTCACTGTAATGTCAACTGAAGGCTGGTTTATGGACTTACAATTTTCAGCAATATTCCGTTTGTTGCAAATATTATGTCTCTAAGCAACCTGAGAACATTTTGTCCATGACATTTTCACAACAGAACAAAGTTAATTAACACAAAGCAAAAAAAAAAAAAAAAACTCTCAAGTTGGATAAAATATGTGTAAAAATTATATTTTGGTCTTGAGAAAGACCTTTATATATCAATCTTAGTCAAGTAACAATGAGAATACAAAAAACTCGAAATATAAAGCGAAACGATTTCAGTAATGAAAGTTGAAGTTAATATCCATTTCACTGAAAGAATTGATTACATTATTTTTTTTTAAATTAAATTTTTTTAAATATGGAAAAATGCTTTAAAATGAAACCGAAATTAACCACGCCCCTTCAACTGCCAAATACGAAAACTGACAATTCCCAGAAAATTTCAAATATCTTAAAAAGCGGTTAGTTACCAGATCTGAAATTTGGGACAAAGCTTCTGAATCATTTTTTAATAGGGTTGTGGATTGTTATTTTACTCTTACAGACATAGTAGGTCCCCCAGAGCTGGTATCACTTTATTGTGCGGCATCAGATTGATGAATATTAACTACTACAATATAATTTTGACGACCATTTCCTTCCCAGAGGGAGGCACCTGAGCCCTGACAATGTAAAGTCGTACTAGGACTTTAATTTTGTGGAGGTCACCTAAGCCAAACAGGCCCTATAGGGCATTTTTCTGTGCTCTTCGATCATTTAAACTGCAGAAAAATACAAAAAAAATATTTTTTTCGATATTTTTGTTATTTTTAGGCTCTTAAGAATGGACCTTAGGATGAGGGGTCTGGAGAGGCCTTAAGATGGATAAAGCCAGAAATTGCAATTTTGAAGCCAAAGCAATATTTCTAAAAAAAAAAAAATGTGTGTAAAATAATAAATTATTTCAAGACAAATTTTGTTTTATTTTTTGCAGTACTTTGTTATTTTGGTTATTATTGTCTTAATGGAATTGAGCGCAGCTGGCCTTGTCTGGAAGCATGCTGATGGAGAAAAAGTAAGTATACACAATGTATATATAAATATATATATATATAAGCACTACATAATTGAATATAAATTTTAAATGCCTCATATACATTTATTTCTTAGCCATTATAAGGTAATTATTCATTATATTTTCATGATAAATATCGTTCTTTTTCTCAATGAAAATTTTCCTTTCACTCTTTTTTGAACTTTTGCTCACTGAATTTAAGTAAATAAAAGTACTAGATTTGATCATTTTGTTAGCAAACTTTAGTTTATTTTCCTTATCAAATATTGTCTTTATTTTTAATCATTTTTAAAATTGTTTTTTTTATTTTTTCAGTCAGTAAAGTAGTAATAAATTTGAGTCAAACACTAATTAATCGTTATGCAAAAAAAAATTTATTTTCAGTTTCAAAATTTTCTCACCGATTCAATTAAAACAGCCATCGATAGAAGTCAACGTGAAGATTATGACGCTATGCGTTTTGTCGAATTACTACAGTTGCATGTGAGTATTTTTTTTCAAAACAAATTGCATTTTAAAAATCATTACGAAACCCAACTTCAACTTTAGTTTTTATGTCCGATAACAGATGGCGTATCGTATTAGTATTTCAGTAATAATATGACATTTTCCTCCATGCTATATGCTTGTAACTTGATTTCCGCTAATAATGTATTCAGAAAATGATAATAAAAATGAATGCAGACACATATTTTAATGGGAATATTTAAGCTGATTTTTTAGTCGTTATACGTACACTGAGAACATGTACTCGCCTTAAATGCTGTAATCGTTATATAAAAAGTTAAATGCTTCCATTAATTTTTTAAAAACTTTAGCTAGCACAATATAATTTAAGAAATCAGAAATTTCATTTGCTTTGCAGTAATTTTAAAACTCAAGTATTAAGTAACATTTTAAACTTGGTTTTACATTGAGTTTTTAAAGACTTGCTTAAAAATTTAAGATTTAAAATGAGGATCCTGATGAGAAATTTTAAATCAGCACATTTACTATGAAAATATTTTATTCTTCTTTGATTTATGGATCAAGTTTATTTTTTTTCAGCTTGAATGCTGTGGTGGCTATGATAAAAATGATTACCATTTGGACGACATTCCGCAAAGCTGCAGCTCAGATCGGACGAACAATGTTTTTATACACGTATGTATTTGTGTATATACACACATATATGTACAGTGGACCTCAAAAGTGTTCGTACACTTGCAATTTCCAATCAAATTTAATGTTTTTGACTAATAAAAATTAATATATAGGAATTGCAATTATTTAAGATATCTACCACTTGTTCTTAATGGAATGACATAATAGATTTTTTAAGAAGAGTATAACTATTACTTTTAAAAATTAATAATCAAAAACTAATAAAAAATTACGCCACAAATGTTTCCGTATACTAACGAAATTCTCAACATAGGAATAAATATTGTATTTTTTTTCTTAATTTGGTACTTAATAGGATATCTTTTGGTGTCTACGACAACTTTTAAACGTCTTGATATAGATTTAATCAGTTTTTTGTAAATTCTGCATCGATTTTCCTCCATACTTCTGTGATTATTGCTTTTACTTCCATTATGTGTTTATATGTCACATTTTCTTTTTTTAAAATCAAATTCTCACCAAATATGTTCTACTAGGCTAAATAAAGTGATTGGCAGGTGTTTTCAGATTTTGGGGATATTTATAGAGGCACCAGCGGCGTATATTGAGAGCAGAGTGCTTGGCGTCATTATATATCCTGTTAAAAATGAAGTCGTCTCCAAAATTCAAATTTTGCGCGGATAATTTAAAATTTCTCTTTAAAATATTTCAATAGAGCTCATGCTTCATGATACCGTAAAACAATAACAAATTACCTAATTCCCCAGGCAGGAACACTTCCACCTCCATAGTTAATTAATCCTACTCGATTCTTGAGATTAAAATTCAGAAAATTCAAAATTGAGGGCAAATTGATTGGGATGACAGAAAATTCAACATTTTTGGTTCCGATGGACACATAATAGTTAGTAAATGATAAAATGAGGAATTTTATCCCATGAATTTATGTGGAACAAGAACTCCTGCATCTCTATGCTGAAGTATAGAGGTGGAGGTGTTCTTGCGTGGGGATGTAAATCTGTTTCAAGATTAGGTAATTTGGTATTTTTTCATGGGATTGAGAATCATGAGTTCTATTTAAATATTTTAAAAAGACATTTTAAATTATCTGCCCAAAATTTGGATGCTGGCGACTACTTCCTTTTTTAACAGGATAATGACGCCAAACGCACTGCTCTCACTGTACGCTGCTGGTATGTCTTTAACTAACTCCAAAACCTGAAAACACGTCTCAATCATTTTATTTAGACCAATAGAACATATTTGGTGATAATTTGATTATAAAATAAATGAAAATATGTCATATGAACACATAATGGGAAGTAAAAACAATAATCACAGAAGCATGGAGGAAAATCGATTCAGAAATTACAAAAAAACTTATTAAATCTATACCAAGTATACTAAAAGATATCCTACTAAGTACCAAATTAAGAAAGAAATACAATATTTAAAGCTATGTTGAGATTTTTGTTAAGTGCATGAAGACTTTTGTGGCGTAATTTTTAGTAGCTTTTTGATTATTAATTTTTAAAAATAATAGTAATACTATTTAAAAAAATTAATTATGTCATTTCATTAAGAATAAGTTGCAGATATCAAAAAAAATTACAATTCCGATACATTAATTTTTATTGGTTAAAAACTTGAAATTTTATTGGAAATTGCAAGTGCACGATCACTTTTGTGACTCCCTGTATATATATACAGTTATTCTCATATAAACTGAGATATATGAATCATCAATATATCACTATAACTGACGCATACAAAATCAGAAATTGTAATATAAAACACATAGTAGAAATTGGAAAATATTTATTAGAATTTATAAAAAGTAATAGAATTTAAAAAAAAAGAGAGATGTATATATATATATATATATATATATATATATATATATATATATATATATATATGGATGTTGCAGTATTATATAAACATTGGTGACTTAGGACACAGCTCTTATATATAAAATAATTTATATAAAGTTGGGTTTAACGCGTTTCCTAGCCAGCCAACCTTCATTTCTGTTAATAATACTGAGCGAAATCCTATTGAAAATAATGGATATAATATTTAAATCCATTACCTGAAAAAGGTAACTTTGCATTCAAAGGGTAAAAGGTAAAATTGCATTCAAAAATACATAGCCTACGCTGAATCTGAGAACAATTATAAGTTATTGCCAGATTTTGGAACCAAATAAAAATTCAAAACATGTAATTGGCTGGAATAATAGCACTTAGCAAAAGTATGAAATTAATAGAAATGGAATAATGAAATATAGTGTGTATAAATACTACCGTTACTTGAGAGGAGCTAGTGTTATATATGTATTTGTGTATATAAAAATTTACTATGGTTAAAATAAAACTAAAGAAATAAGTAATTTAACTATAATTTGAAGATATATATATATATACTATGCTAGCTGTACCCAGCCACACATTGTTGTAGCTCTGTCTTGTTAAAAAGAAGGAAAAGAGAGAATATATATATATATATAATACGTTCAACCCTTTTCACCTAAGGTATACTTTGTTTTATAGAAATATGTATAAATATACATAAAATAAATTTTCTTAAGCAGATTTCATTTGTAATTTTTAACGTAATAATTGAAGTTATTACGAGTTTGTCCCTCTTGTGTTATAAAAAGAACGATTTACATCGTTTCCTCAGGGGAGCCTTCAAATTCCAAAATGAACTTAAAATGGCTGTAACCCTTTATCTCCCACGTCATTTACTGCAGTTTTTTTCATGCAGTAATTTTTTAATCACTACATTAAAAATTAAGGGATATACATAAAAAGAATAATCAACTTCAGGAAATTTAATCCGTTAGAGTTGATTAATTAATTAAAGATATTCAACTGTAAAATTAATTATACACACTGTTCACCTAAAATAAATAGTCAAATCATTTTTCCCAAGATCTTCGTTAACATACAAAATAAATAAGACACTTAACTTTTGACATTAACTACTTTTTCGGAGCAAAAATGATAATCTTCGCAATCCGCTGAAAACGAAACTTTTGCTACTAAACTATCCACCTTCCTCGCTAAAAAAATCATCATAGAACCTGTGCTGCCTTATATCTTGGAAGAGGGGAAAGGTAGTCGGTACCCCCTATACCGACAATGTTAAATTGAGCCAGTTTAGGAACCTGTTTCTCAGAAACTGTTAAATATAAAAACTTCAAATTGTGTCTGTATATTAATTAAGCTTTTTAATTTAAATAATGGTAAAACGTTTCAAATATATTGTTTACTTTTTCAAAAAAATTCATCGTAAAAGTATCGCTTTGAAATTTGTGAAAATTGTCATTTTTTTTACGATAACTGCTTTTCAGCAAAATATTTTTAAAAAATCTCCAAAAAAGTAGCTCCACTGTATATAGTTACATATTATTTATGAGCAGTAAAAATTGCAAATACTTTCATTCAATATTTTCTGTGAAAAAGGTACACGCAGTTTGAAAACAATCATTTTGACAAAATTGCATTTTTAGTGTAAAAAGGCACTTCATCACAAAAATAATGAACTACAACATGTATTTGTCCTATTTTATTAAACATTAGTATCTTCTTAATTTTTAAGCATAAAATAGGAAACAAAAAAGTCTTAAAATATTCAGAAAATACATATATAGTATTTTTCAGTTTTTGTTCAATGAGAATTTTTTTAGCATTTTGCATCAATTTTCACAAATTATGTAACAATCTGTGAAGAATTTTTAACTTCGATGCATTACAAATATAAAATTTGACCTTATAACATTATAAATATAATGTAAACATGTATCAATATGTAAAAGTCATGATTTGGGAATACGTGATTTTATAACGTTGTGAAAAGTTTAATTGTGGATTTGTATGTTCATATGCCAACACAATTTCTTAAAGTTTCAAAATTCAAAATTTTCTCTAAACTCTACAAAAGATTTCTGAAAATGTCAAAAATAAAGCTGTTTTTATGTTTTTAAATATGAAATTTGTGTATTTTTATGCATGTAACAAGCTTCTCGCAACGACAAAAAGCATTACACATCTGAGTTGTAATTAGTTACCTATTATTGAAAACTTTTGAATATTAAAGCTTAAAAACTTGTCTGAACAATAAATAAACATTAATATTTCCAATTAAGTAAAATATTTAAAATATATTGTTTAGTTTTCTTCCAAAACATGTAACATAAAACTTTCACTGTGAAGTTTTTAAAAAATTGACATTTTTTGTCACGATATATGGACTCCAGTCAAATATTTTGGAAAAAACCTCAAAAAAATCACATGAATATATATAGTTACATTTCAGTAGCATGAGAGAAAAAATTTCATTACATTCATACATTACATTCTGAGAAAAACATGAATACAGTTTTAAAAACATTTTTGAGAAAAATGTATTTTTCCATTTTTTTAAACATTAGCATCTTTGCAATTTATTTTGCATAAAATAGTAAACAAAAAAGTCTTAAATTGCCCAGAACAACATTTTTCAGTTTTTTTAACGAGAAAACATCAAAATTTTCTCAAATTCTGTATCAATTTTTAAAGAGTCTGTAGCTTTCATGCATTACAGATATAAAATTTGAACAGAAAGCATCATAAATATAATGTGAAAATGTATCAATATATTGTTGGTGAGAATTTGAGATGGTATTTAAAAATACTTGATTATATATATATATATACTTTTCGTAAGTTTTTGTTAGGTTTTCGTAACATTATCATTAGGTCTTGTTGTTGCAGACAGTTTCTAAGTTTTAAACTTCAAAACTTACTCTAAAATGGACAAATGATTTCTAAAATAGACAAAATAAAACTGTTTTTATGTTTTTAAACATGAAATTTATGTATTTTTATGTATGTAACAAGCTTCTCGCAAAGACAACAAACATCACATTTAATGTATCATCTCATACCTTTTTCTCAGAAACTATTAAACATAAAGACTCAAAATTTTATTTATATTAATTAGACATTATATTTATACTGAAGTGTGAAGGTCTAGCATAGAACCTATTTATTTCACATCTACCAGTTTAACACCAGAAAAATATTTTTAAATTAAATTGAAATAATATTTTTAGAAAAGAAAGGAATGGAAGAAGTATAAAAAATAAATAAAGAATAATAAAGTTTTCTCAATTTTCGGTCAAAACAGGCAATCAAATTAAGAAATGGTTGGAGAACCGCAAGACAAAATTGATCCCCATAATAATTGCATCAAAAATCAGTATATATAAATATAGCTACTAATAATTTTTAATTTCATTTCGAAATATAAATTACGAAACATCAATTTATTAATAAGCTATTTAGTATTTTGTATACATTGTTTTGGAATCCTTCAAAAACTAGGAGGTATTTTATTTTAAATGAAAAAATTTTGAAATGCTCAAATATAACATTGAAACACTAAATATTCCAGTAATTACATTCCTCATATAACGTATTCTATGCTAAGAAGGTTATATAATTGATATTTTTGCCAAAGAAACCTGTTTCTGTGTTTTGTACTTTATTAATGGAACAAAAAAATGTGTGAATGATCCATTTATAAGTGGTTTACTTTAATTTTATGTGTGTGTGTGCACTTAAAAAAACATTAAAATTATTTTTCTTCTCTTTTATGCATAGGGCTGTGGAGAAAACATTCGTCGATACCTGGAACAGAAAGCTGGTGCTGTCGGGGGTGTCGCACTCGGCTTGGTGTTAGTGCAAGTAAGTAAATACACTTTTGGCAGCACAGTCCTAAATTTTTAACAATTTGTCCCACGGCGCTTAAATTAAGTCCCAATTTTTGGAATGAATGCATGACAAGCTAGAGAACGGCAGGAAAAAGTGAAGGGAATAAACGGTTTTCAACAGCCATGTGGCTAATTTGTCAGGATATCGTTGTTGTCAAACTAATATCTGCTCTGTGCAAAAAGTGTAACTTTGAAATATCAGACATTTTGATTTGAAAATATTCTGGCTGATGCGCAAAGCCTATTCATACATTTTTAGATACCACAATTCACAGTATAATTCTTAGAGTCACATGACTTTCTTGTTATAATAAAATTTGGTAGGTAAACTAGTCCTAATAGTCGCGCGGAGTTCCTAAAAAGTGCAGATACTGCTTTGGCTGCGATTAATGAGTTTTATCTTAAGTTTGTTAATATTATAATGTTACTTCTCATAAATTAGTTAGATGAGTGGATGGTACATTAAAATGATATTGAATATTTTCATTGTGTTGCATTAAAACAAGAACTTAAGGTATCCGACTACGTTCGGAACTAGGATTTTAAAAAAGTGTATAAATGGGTAATGTTTATGATATTTAGTGTCACTTAGATTAGAAAATCTATATAAAATTGTTTTAAGAATAGTATTACAATAAAAATTATTTAAGTACAATATTTTGACAAAAAGGAACATAGAATGACCAGTTTTCAAAATATTCTCCTTTTGTGAAAAATGCTTCTATTATAATAATATTTTGCCTGCTCAGACCTCTGCACAGAGGCTCAACTAGAATTTTTGAAATATATAACTTAGAAGTGGATTTATCTGTGTTTTACGACAACAGAGGGGAGACATTTTAAGAAAAAACGCCGATAATCATTTCAATTGGTTGTAACTCTGAAAATAATGTGAATCTTTCAAAAAAAATAATTCAGACTCTCTGGAGAAGTCTTTACTTTATATAAACAAAATATTATTATTTTAGAAATATTTTTTTTTATAAAAGGGGGCATTTTGAAAAAAGGTTATTCTAAGTTAATTTTTTTCCAAATTATTGTATTTAAATAATTTTTTTTGTCAAAATGTCCTTAAAACAATTTATACATGTATTCTAATCTAAGTGACACTAAATATCATGAAAATTATCCATTTACGCGCTTTTTTAAAACCATGGTTCCGAATGTAGTCGGTTACCTTAATTGGAATGATGTGTAAAAGTTCTTCGATCATATCACTCAAAATTCCCCATGTAGTAATATTGTCGAAAATGATTTTTAAATGAGCTATCATAATTAAAATATATATATATTGTGAAGAAAAAAATTAAATCTTGAGTTTCAGCAAAAATCACAATAGAGAACAAATGGTTAGTAACAATTCCTCACCTTGGTCCTTACAATAATGCACAAAAAATTGCGGAATACACGCTGTTCTTACCAGGAACAAATTGTGCAACTGAGCGCGTTTTTCCTACGGTAAGTAAAGTGTGGACATCAGAAAAATTCCAATTAAGTGTTCAGACTTTGAAAGTCATTTTATGTGTGAAATATAATTTAACAAATTATTACGAAAAATTTCATGACATTTTAAACAATGACAAGAACCTACTAAAAGTTCACTAAAATGAGAAATATACCAAAAAATAAAATAATATTATTGTATAGCATTATTTTATTCTTTGTATAGTAACTATGCGTGAATGTTTTAAAATATAGTATTTGTAAAATGTACTTATGTTGAAATAAAAGAAATACGTTACAATTCTATTTTTACGTTTCATGAAAACAATTGTTGCTATATATGTAGACCAAATTTTTAATAAAGAACCCTTCTCCTTCCCCAATTAATGGTATCTGCTTTGCCATTGCTAAAATCTGGCTACTTTACATTAAACCGAATATAATTTTATAGAGTATTCATTTATTATGCTCTATATATTATACTAGTATATATATATATATATAAAGTATTTATTTATTTCAGAAATATTTCATTCACTGCTAAAATATTTCATTTTATGTCTAAGTAAGTTTTAACGTAAAAAAATATACAATTAAGTGACTATTTTGCAATTAATATTTTAAAGCAGAAATTTCCTCGCTTTGTATATGTTGAAAAGGCATCATTTTATTTGCTTTTAATACACACACACACACACACACACACACACACATATATATATATATATATATATATATATATATATATATATATATATATATATATATATATATAAGATTAATTTCTAATAGAAAATCTGACTTAGAAATAAACATACTTAAGAAAATATTTTATTTTAGAATAAAGGAGAAGTCCTGATAGTGAAAAAACAAATCCAGTATAGAACCCTGGATTTCAGTAAACATGTTCAGGCTTAAAACAGGAAAACACAGGATACATACAAACATACTTATTCTTTAAAACTGAGCTCCTATTGAATACAATGATAAAAGCTTACATTTTACTTTAAGACAGAAAAGAATAAATAAAGCATGGTTATTTTAATATTTCTGAACATGCTAAATGTTTGAGTTCCGAGTGAGTGAGTGAGTGAAGATTAACGTCGCACTGTTCAGCTGCACGAGGTCTTTTGGCGACGGACCACGTAATTTTGAACCATGGTCAAGTGACGTGGACGACACCTGAGCTGGCACCCCCCCTCTCCTAACTACCACACCACACCAACGGGAGGACGTTTCAGCTCTCGACAGATTTAGCGTGCATCGCTGCCCTACATGGCGGGTCTTTAGTGGTACTGGTTTGAGTTCCGAATTTTTCCTCTATTTCTTGTGAATTACATTTTTACTCTAAATTTTATTATTTACGACAGATTTTTAGCACTACCTATTTCCGAAAGCTTTTGATAAGATATAGCAAGACGGTTAATATTAGGCATAGCTACAAAAGAGTAACAATCAATTTCTTCATCATTATTCATTCAAGTTTTTTTTTTCTATTCAGACCAAGTATTATAATTTCAAATATAGAACTCTATATCTGGATTAACATATTATTTTTCAGGCATTAAGTTTTTTTACTGAAATACTTGGGAAGAGTTTCTTTTAAACAAATATCTTAAAATATTTTTAGCGGAATTAATTAAATCGAAGTTATAATTAACAAGATAAAATTTATGGAAATATTTCTATGCCGTATTAACAAGAATATAATTAGTTGAGATGCAGCTGTTTTTAAATTTTTACTATGAATTATTTTTGATTAGATCAGGAAAAAAACCGGTTTTTTATTTCTAACATTGACATTACAAGGCGTAATAAAATGAAATGTTTGATAACCCGACAAAATCCTATTAATTTGACATTTTTGTGAGAATATATTTGTCATTAAGATTAATTCAAAGATAAAAATAGATTTTTGTATTTATAACTGTCGACATCAAATGAAACTTCAATATGTTGAACTTAAAAGTTTCTCAGAACTTATTGAATTACGATTAACATTTCTTTAAAAAACATAAAAAATGGAATTTATAATAAAGCAATTTAGTTCAATTTCATCCAAACCTTTTCGAGGAAACTTTAGAAACTCGAAATATTTTAAAAGCGTTATAATAATTTATTTTAGCAATGTTCACTAAAAGGTATAGATTTTGTATACATTTACTAAAGTATTTGATTCAAAATTTAACTATGGGCATACTTTTTGTGTGAAAAATATTCTATCTTTTTGAATTTTTAGAATACATATTACTACTAATTTTGCTCTCTGCGAGAGTATACTTCACTGTTGTTTTATATGATTAAAATATTCCTGTCAAATTCCATAAAATGAGAAAAATTAAACATTAAAAATAATTTTTTAAAAGTTGCTAAAATATTAAAATCATTGAAAAATAAAGACATTTTCGAAACATTTGTATGGTGATGAAGTTTTGTATCTAACTTTCTATCTATTTCCTTCAATCTTACAATATCCGGCTGAAGATGCATATCCGAAAAATATTTTTTGAAATTCCAATGAAAATTCTTCAAATCCTGATTAAAATATTCATCTTCCTATGCCAATTTTTTATTGAAATATTCAGAGTTGAAATGTATTTTTTAGAATTTATTTGTATTTATCAGTTGCAAATACTGAATAGAGAAGATATAAAAATAATAAATAATTAAATAAATCTCTTCTTTTTAATCTTTTTAATTCTTTTTTAATTTCTTTTTTTAGTATCTTATAAATGTTTAGATTTTTGTGTGATTTACACATATTTACATTGTTTCACTAGTGCTGGATTAATTCATGAGGATTATTTTATTTAGTTTAATCATATTTACTTCACACCTATAACACAGTTGATACATTAACTTCCTTTTATGCTTAGATCAAAATCATAAGCCTAAATTATTTAAATATATCTTGCGGTTTAATGATGGCTCTTTGATATCAGTTGATTCTTACGTAATTTATTATTTGAAATTTGTTTATATATTTATTAATCTTATTATTTTATTTTACTCAATTTCTTTACAGATTCTTTGTTTGATATTTACTGGATGCTTATTTTGCATTTTGCGAGAAGATTCGAAAGAGTACTAAGAACACTTGAAATGCTGCAACTAGGCACATTCGTAAGATTTCATGTCACTGTGTTTGCTTTTACGATGAATTCTATTCATTTCTTTGAAAAAAAATGCGTACATTCTGTATGTGTATAGGATCTAATGCATGTTCATTAATGTTAAACATATTTTTAAAACTTTATTATAATGTAGTTTACCCTGGAGTTTGAACAAACTGTACTCCTTAAAAGCCCTTCGTGTGTGAAATAGCATTTTGTACTTCTTAACGAATACGGGAATTTTTAGATTTCTGTGGGGGGGATGACTAAGCCCTCATTTTATTACATATTCCATTTTAACTTCAGGTAGTGTAGAATAAGGTAATAAAAAGAATTCAATTTTAATGTTAAAATTATGTTAATGTTTTATTTATCTTTTTATTCATATCAAGAATAGTTTCTCATTAAAAAAAAATTGGATAAAGCTTTTTTCTTTCTGAAAAATTTCTTTCTTTTTCTATTTGCATTTCTTCCATTTTGCATTTTATAAATAAGTTCAAAAAATGTAGTTGCTGCTTAAATACAATTGAGTAAAAGATTGATAAAATTTGTAAAAAATGGGAAGAAAATAACCATTTTCAGTTAAATTGTATTTGTTACCATAAATAGATCCTGCAATTTTATATCAAGCAGTATTAATTTTTGACGATTTTCTGTTCTATCTTAAATATGTCATAAAAATAAACATTATATTTCAAATTATATAAAAAGAATCTCTACCCAACGAGTAAACTTATTTAAGAGTTAACAAATAGCATATCTTAGTAAATTAATTTTTATTTATTTTGCTATGAAAACATATTAATTAATTTCAATTCAAGAGTAATTCAGGTGTTTATGATATCTTGAATATTACAGAATTTGGTGCATATTTAAATTTGAATTTAAATTAAACATCTATACTTGTGGGAAGGGCAATTTTACATTTTGTGTTCGATTTTTCTTTAAATCCAGCAGTTTAATAAATTAATAGCAATATTTTGTTAGATATTTTAACTGCACATTCAGCATGCCACCATATTAACAAAATATTGTACGCTTTTAAAATACATTATAACACTTAAATTTGTTCAATTCAATGGAATCAAAACTCTTTACATTTTAGGGGACAATTTTAAATCAAAATTAAACTCTGACATATATGTTGTAATTAAAGAACAATCTTCGAAATAACTCTTATTTTTGAGGTTACAAATTATATTATTTTACTTTATTTCTTATTAAGGCTTATTATTTTGTATTTGATTTTTGTTGATTGTGTGATTTTTTTTGTTCATGCTACATGTTAATCTTTTTCATTACATTTGTTACCATTACAAGATATATAAATGTACATTGTATGGTATGATAGTCTGTGGTAGTATATAGTATAACATTCCCAGTAGTATAAATAACCACACTTTTAAGTAAGTGATTATTCATTGCAATGTAAGCACTGCTTTGTACTGTAAATTTAACACTGCTTTGAGCATTGTAAATGTGAAGTAAGAGAGACTGATTAAAGCTACTTTGGTATAAATATTTTATATATTATTTAGTTTCTATTTTACACTTTTTAAAACATTTTTTTTATTCTGAACTGATATTTTAATTAAGATGTACTTTACAATGGAAAATAAAAAAATAGATTTTTTTTGTTGAATGTTTATTTTTTAAAAAATTAATGGTTAAAAAAAGAGAGAGAGCTAGAGAAATCAAAATAACAAAGATATTAGAAAAATATATAAAAGAAATTTCAGCTGAAAAGTTACAGATTTTGTCTGAAAAAAGTGGCATAAGTGTTACTAACTTCATTCTGCGAAAACGATTGTGAAATTTAATAATTTACGGTAAATTATACATAAAAAAGAAATAAAAGTGAAAATAAGAATATTAAACTAAATAACCTTTCATAAAGTGGAAAAACTGAGTATGAAAAGTATAAGACAGACTAAAATTTTTAAATATTGCATTTAATGGTCAAAAATGAAAGTTGCGGATGAGAAATGTTTATTTACAGTGAGGAGATTACAATACACTTTTAACACACAGAACACTTTTAATTAAATTTTATCACACAAAATCTTTTGTTAAATAAAGTATATTTTTCAGGTACCAAGCATGCATATTTGGTGAATGCATTAGCGGCCTCATATCGAATACATATGTATTGTATGAATCGTTATAAATAATATTCTAAAAATTGACACTTTTAAAAATGAATATTTCTCAATCCTTCAATAATCATGCAATTCATTGTTGTTTTGCCATTACCTCAAGTGAAGATGAGCTTATAAAGATTTGAAACATGAATAATGAATGAATTTATTTTTAACTAACAAAAAAACTTCTTCATTAAACTCGTGGTATTTAAGTAGATTTCAAATCAAATGTGTGTGGTAACGATATTTTTTAAATCTGCAGAACTGAAAATTTTTTAGGTTAATTTTTTTTAATATTCCTACCAGAAACATGTCTTAAAATTATAAATATTCTTTAGAATAATTAAATATCCCATTTAACAAGCCTTTCCTGTACACTTCCTTAGTGCATCATCAACTTACTGAATTTCGTGGTTTTACAAATATGAATACAAATGATTAACTTCAAAATGGTTCTTATACTCATATCCAGAAATGCAAATATTTTACCTTGAAAAAACTCGAGAACATTATCCTAAACCGCATATTCCGTTACCTTGATATACTTGATTTTACCTTGATATACCTCAGGAAACGAGAACGTTTCCTGATCTACTAGCTCTTCCTCACGCATCGTAGGCAACCGCTATTTAAATAATTGAAGTTTCATAGATTGAAGTTAATGTTGTTTGAGAAACTACAACAAAATTCTGTTCCGCTAGTACGTAGAAGAATTCTGTTCCGCAGGAAAGTGTTAAGTTCCTCTTCTATTACATTTGGAAGCTTTTCGCTTTCAGAAGCTTTGAAGTGCATTACAAACATTCATGCAATAACATTCACCAGCTTTCATTGCTCTAGATAACAATTTGTTGGTAACGGAGCTTTATTTTTTATAAACTGTCGTATTCAATGGCGTTTTTAAACAGGAAATAATAATTTTGTAACTAAAATTCAGGTATCAAACTGTCATAATAATAGAGTTGCAGTAATTTAAAATAATAATGCACTCTAAAATGTTATATTTTTTATAAGTAGCACTCTAAAATATAGAATTTCCATATTTGAAGACTCATGGACCATTTGGGGGCCATTAACAAATAAGAAAAAGTCAACTTGTCTTTATTTGCAGTTATAGCTGATCACACCTTGCTTTTTTCTACAGTTAAAGATATATGTATTAAATTACAACAGCGTAAATGACATTTATGCGTATACGAGTGCCGTCCGAAGTATTACATCGCTATTAAATGGTCGAGATTGAAGATCAGTAAATCTTCAAACTGTCTCGTTGAGAAGAAATAAAGCACTTCTGGGAATTTTCTTATGTTAAATACTACTAAATCTATTGAATATTTACTATAGGCGAAAATGCATAATTTGCCATATGTTATTTATTTTAATGTAAATTGGTAATCACTAACTTTTTCTTTATATATCCTTCATAATTATATTTTATACATAAGGTAATGTTATGGGTTTGTCTGAAAGACCTCGAGTAGCTGAATAGTGCACCGAAAATATTCACTCAGACAAACACATGAGTGAATGAGAAACTCACTCACTCATGTGTTTGTCTGAGAAAGGAAACATTCAATTTAGTCAAATTTCAAGATTTTCATCTTAATATCTCAGGAGCTCAAAAGTAAACAACAAAAAATTAATTATTAAGAAACATTGCCATAATTTACAATGAATTGACCTAATTACACACATTACTGTAGATTCGTGCACAATCTTTATTGAAATAATTATAATTGCACATCAGTAATAGCTACGATATGAAAACAAATTCCTTGTGATTGTTTCTCTTATTATCTAGTGAAATGAAAATTGTATAACAATCGATTAAAATTATTACACATGCTGCAAAAGAAAAGACGTATATAACATTAAGGCAGGGGTGTCCAACCCAAATGATCTTGCAGGGCACTTCAGAAAAACATTATAATCTCGCAGGCCGCACATAAAAATATGTACATTTACATCAGATTTAGAAACAAAAAAACATTTATTGGAGTGAAAATTTAAAACAAAATGAGTTATTATTATTGTTTTCATTATTTTTCATGTATACAGACATATATAATATAATAATGTTTATATAATATAATAATAAAATGATCAAATAATGTTTAAAATATTACAGATGTCATTTTCTTGAAAATTATGGAGTTCCTTTTGAATTGATCTTTCTTTACTCTGTTGAAATTTGATTGTGCGCGTGCTGTCATTCTCAAACGATTAAGTAAACATTGCCTTTTATCTTAACCATCCTGAATAATGTTTTTAAACTTTAAAAAACATCTCTGACTGCATCTTGTATTTTGGGCATCAATCACACACACACATTATCTTTAATCACTTTAAAAGCATAAAATAAGCATATAATGCTCTTAAAAAGAAACTAATGATTTTCGCCAAGCTCTTTCAAATTAAAATTAGCAGAGTAGTCTTACAAATACATTTTTATGATCAGAGATATACACTTTTAGTCCCATAAAATGCAAACTTTAGGAGAAAGCTTACTTTCTTCCGAACAATCGGAAGAAAGTAAAGTTCGTGTCCCAGAGACCTATGACATCCACAAAGCATTTGCAGAAGTAGATTTAGGTTAGTTCTTCCATGGAAATTTTTTACATTACACAATAAATTAGCTAACAGATAATATTGCACAGGAAATATTGTATACTTCATTAACATTTAACAGCTGTTCCCTTTAAAAAAAATATTTCTATTTCAGGAAGACTTTTTAAATCCAATATTTTGCGTTGGCTTTTTCAATGGCTTTTAATTCACGTGATTTGTAAGGGAAAGGGGATATTTTCTTCAAAACATTGATGTTCTTTCTTGTTAATTTAATAAAAAAGAACTGTTATTTAAGGAGAAATAAAGGTACATCCTGCATAATACATGTTAACCGAAAGAGTTGAGTTTTTTTCATAATAAAATTACGTGTTATTTTTTAGAGTATATGAAATTTTAAAAAGTCACTAAAACTTTTTCCGAAAGGAAATTAGCTACAAAATATTTACATGAGAAAATAGTCTTTATTTTTTCATAACTGGGATTTCATTATCATATCAGTTTAAAAAAATCACTTGGAAATATTTTTATAACAGTACATTTCGAAAGAATCACTTTTTTGATTGAATATAAAGACTTTTAATTTTTTAGGAATTCAGTTGTTTTTTTAAGTTCTTAGAGTAGTTTTTTACAGCAACAACAAATTTATAAGCTTTTGTTTTTTATGTTGGGATTTTTATGATTTTGAGAATGTTGGGTTTCACAGAAATAACCAGTCCTGCCTTTGTAATTATTCGTTATGATTCTTTTCATTTTAAAATACATATAAAGAATATTAAGAATTTCTTTAGCTGAGGAATTTCTATCTTTTCTCGCAACCATAACCAGTATAATTTTATTAATCCGAAAATAAAATCAACAAAAGTATAAATAAGGAAGAGAATGGCTTATTAATTTTTTTTTCAATCTCCGCTGCATGAAACCTGCTTGCCTTGTACGTTCTACTTTTAAAGTAAATGTCTGTTGTTCTGTAACACATTTTTCCCCACATCAAGCAGGAAAAATCCCTTTAGTATCGATGCTTCGAACACAAGCTTTACTTATTGTCATTGAAATTTTTTTTTCAACTGAAATGTTTAGTAAATATTTGAAACAATGTCTTGCATATTTTATAGATTAATTTATCGTTATTAATTAGACATAAAGACATTACGTTTCGATGTATTTTTACAGTAATAATCAAACAAAAACATAAAAGATAAAGTAAAAATAACTCAAAATTTTGCGAAAGATTTTCTCGAGGAAAAAAAAATTGGAAATTCAATGAGGCAGACGATTTTAATTTAAAATATTAGAAAAAAATCACTTTCTTTCAAAACTTTTGCTGATAGATCATTTAATAAGGTAAACATAGTTACGTAATATGATAATTAATTGTTAATAAAATAATTTTCAATGCTTACATTTAATCTAGAATAAACATGTTTTTATATTTATCTGAAACTAACTTTGTAAATTATTTTTCCCTCAAATTGATTTTAACATCAATTATATTAAAGGTTTAAGCAGCTTCTCATTTCACACTTGAACATGAAATTAGCTTTATATATACATAAATATATTTTTAAAAATGCATATTATCTTACTTGTTTAAGAAATCCAATATATTTATCAATCAATTTTTTCCAGATTCTACAAAATTTGAATTAGTATTTTTAAAACTTTATAGTTCTTCTAAGAACTTAATTTAGCATAATATTTACTATTAAAGAATATATTTTTAAAAGTGTTAATGAATATACATTTGAAAAAGTAGTTCTAGTTGACTGTAAATGAAATTTATAAACCAAGCACTACATACAATTTTATGTTTGAAGAGCATCATCCAGGTCTTAAGAATATATTTTAAATTGAGATTCATATGTCGACGAATTATAATTACTTTGTGATGAAACTAATTTTCTTCTGTGCGTCAAAATATTGTTCAAAAATTTTATTCATGCCTCATGAATAAAAATAAAATAAAATATTCAAATGACTTATTGATTATTGAAGCAGATTTTTCTAACCATCCCGTGCGTCCGAAGCATTTGTCATTACCTCAAAAATATCAATCGGAAAGTTAGTTATAAATTATTATATACGCAGCTTTTAAAAAAAATAGCTCCCACAAACTATTATTATTTTAAACACATGTTACTTTTCTTACATTTAAAGCTATCAATAGGGCGTTTGTTTTCTTCTTTAAATTTATACAGGTCAGCTATCTCAAAGTTAGCCCAAGTCTTCAAATATTCATTGGTCTCGATTCTTCCTCTTTCTTAATTTCTCATTAACAAGTAAAGATCATTAGGTTAATTATATGTGGACGAGTATTAATTGCACATGTTAATTTCCAATTAAAAATTCATATGCATATACTAAATCATTCGTGCTCCTTCTATCGCAATTAAATGCCCTATTAAAATACGAGCTTTTCCTAATTTGGCTGTAAGTTATTTTTATTCTGAGAGAAAAATCCATGTATTCATTTTAAAATTAGTAAGATATCTTTATTAATGTAGCTTGAACAAATTAAAACATTTTATTGGAAGGCAGGAGTTTCGAACCTTCTTAAATTGCATATGAAATAAACATGTACTAAATTTTTTTCTATGTTGTCAAAAATCACGTTGTGTAAGTGTTAATATTATCAAATCATATGAGTAGTATAGAAAACCATTATATTAACTAAGCATTTTATACATTTTAGAAATGTTTGTACTTATAATATGATAAACATCTCATAAAATATATTTTTACACCGTCTGAATATATTACAAGGGAATTAATGAAGATTTAAACGTAGTTTACTTTATACACGAACATTTACAGAATCTTTAGTAACAATTTTTACTGCTATGCAATGCTTCAAGAAAATTATAAATGTTTAAAGATTACATACTTACCACTTAAAATAAATGCAATTATAAAAATTTAAAGTTAGAGAAAACAGCGTACCAAGGAATTATAGTTTAGGGAAATATATATATATATATATATATATATTTTAGAAGTACTGTACAAAAACGATGAAACGGTTTTACATATACTACTTCAGTTCTCAATTGCTTTAAAAGAAATTAAAATTTCTGAAAATACTTAATAATCTCATTAAGTGTGTTCAGTAAATTATTTTTCAATGAGATCGTGGCATTTAGAGCAACATTAGGAAATGCCTTGATGTGCTTTACTTTTTTTATGTTAGATTCCAATTTCAAAACTTTAAACTTTTATAGTGAACAAGAAAATTTCTTTTTAAATTAATTGTACCACAAATTTTAACTTTAAATACTAATTTGCAATTTTTATAGTCATATATTTTAATAAAGCTGTCAGTGATATTCAGTTATTATTAGGGTTAGTTGAACAAATGTCTTTCAGTTGGTAAGACGTTGTACATTATGACTCATTAACTTTTAATTACAAAAATCTCAATTAACCAGCAAAAAACTCAGCAAAGATTGGACAATCTCTAAATACATGAGTGAGAGTTAGATTACTTGCATCATAGTTAGTTAACTTTCGAGTAAGATTATTCATCTTGTCCATCATTCATCAAATAAACAGAAAACTAAAAATATCATAAAAAAATAAAGTAATCAATATTAACTTTGACTAAACATATTTACAGTGGCATAATACATCGGAGTAATAATAGTATATAGATAAGTATTTCGAAAGTCTTGACAAAGGATTTCACCGAAAATGTATTACCTATAAGACTTCTTAGGTTCAAAACCAGGAAGCCCCAGAGATTAAAAACTCAATTAATTACTTCAACTGGATATTAAGGTGCATAAATTAATAATAAAGAGAAAGATAAAGAGATGCAAAATATCTCTGAAAACAATGGAATTGTTAAGGATTGATACGACTATAATTCACTTCAAATTAAGAAATATATATATATATTTCCTATAATTGTATGTATTATATCGTAGATTTATTTTTCATTCTATATAAGAAATATTTCTTTTAAATAAAACAGTAAGAAAATATAATTAGATAGAGAAAGAATCTGTTAGATTTATTCTATAATAATTATGATTTGGAAACTAAGAACATATAGTTTCTAAAGAAAAAGAAAATTCTTGTTCATTTCTTTAGTATTGCTTCTTTTTAGAAATCATTATAATTGGGCCCTTAACTCGTTTTATAACAAAAATTATTCAGTTAAACTATATTGACCTAAGTTTAAGTTAAGATTTAAAAAAAATTTCTTAGAGTTAAAGTTCATGATTTCACATAAATCTTGCTCCTTCATTTATTTACTCCCAATACTCACAAAAACCCTACACTTGTAAATTCTTTTTTATCAGATAATTTTAAAATGTTTCAACTGCAGCATAACAAATGACCCCTAAGTCCTCTTAAGTTACTTCAATATGTCAAGTAACAAGTCATTATTATTTTTAAAGCAATAATTAAAATATTCATTTTCAAGTAATTACAGTCGAACCTCTATATAACGAAACTCTACATTGCAAATTTTTCTATATGGCGAACTTTTTCCTGGAAACTTGAACATTTCACGATTTTCTTCGTAAAATAACCTCTCTATAGCGAAGTGTATTTTCTATACAACGAACTTTTTCTTTTGTGATTCAATTTTTGTTCTCCTTTTTTTTTTAAAGTATTTCCGAAAAATTTCAAGTTATTCTGTCTAACACATTTTATGGTGGTCATAAATCTTGAACTGGTTTTGTTAGATCCTAACAAGCCGAGAGCAGTCGAGTTCTGGATGTTTCATCCAAGAAGTGCAACTTTTAACCCCCATTGCTCAGTTCACTAGAAACATCTTCGATATCCTCTTTCACCCTCAGTGGAATTGTCCCGTGACCCCGTGCTCTAGTTATAAAATAATGTACGTTTAATATTACTTTTATGCTTTAAATTATAAAATGTTCTTAAAATTCATTAATTTTAGTATAAAATTATTTTCTTAATATTTAAAATACGCAGTGGATTCTTCGACATGCTTTTTTTTTTATGTTTTCCTTGCAGTTTTTTCTTTATTTTTGATGGGTAAGATATATAAAATAAACATATATATTAAATTAAAAAAAGGTGTGAATAATTACTTTTTTTCATATATGTAGTGTTTATGAATTTAAATTTGCTTTATGTGGTGTATAAAGCATATTAAAAGATGAACCTCTATCTAACCAATTTTTCACATAACGAACTTTTTTCCGGAATTTAGCGACTTCGTTAAATAGAGGTCCGACTATATTACTTTTTGTCAAACTATTCATCTCTCCTTCGATACTTTTATTTTTTTTCTACGAACAACTAATTTCTTGAATTTTTGAAAAGTGAGAATTTAACTGCTTACTTTTAAAGAAAAGTTCTACAACTTTTTTTTCGAAACGTGCCTAAGTTTTCTTTGAGTGCCCAACTTAGTTCAGACGAACACGTTGCATTTTTGAACAACTCACCTTCTCACTTTTAATTTCATTTTGAATTCCATTAGAGTGATTTCGTAGAGCATTTGATGTATCCGAGAAAACACATTGTTCGAATTTTATGAGACACCCACACACTAAAAAAAATACTCTCAGAAACAAAATAAACTAATATTTAAACAAATTAAAAGACGTTTAAACGTAACTTTTATTAAACTTGACCTTAAGAATTTTGTTAAGAATATATTTAACGAATGTCGGTAAACGAGTAAAACTGGTCAAAATAAGAAAGAAAACTTATTAGGGCAACTATTCGGTTCCCAATCTTATTCGCCAAATTCGATGGTTAAAAAAAAATTGCCAAACACTTATTAAAATTTTTTGCATTTTTTTTTCACTTATTTACTTTTATGTAATTACTTCCCACTGTAAAAGAACATTGCCTGGTACAAAAGAAAATTATGCTGTAAACTGTGACAGAAAATTTGCTTTGTTTGATTTTAAGAATTTGTATTTTTTTGCATATATATGCTGAAAAAATATTCAAAATGAGCTAACTCAAGCGATTATCATTGAGTTTGAGCCCCAATCGCTTGACTATATTTTAAGTCACATAACATTATTTTCAGTATTATTTATCGAAAATATTATAATCTATTAAAATCATCAACGATACATTACGAGATATAAAATAATTTATCATGATTAACGAATCCATATTAGTAGTAAAAACAAATGGTTTTTACTCGCAGTATCTAACAAACATATTATTAAAATTATTTTCATGGAGAAGAAATTTACGTGCAATATTAAAGACTTAAAAAAGCGTCATAAATATTATTTTTTTACTGTGCAAAACAGAGGTTAAAAATCATCAGCATCCAAAGCATGAAAACAAATTCAAAGAGAAAATCGATATGGTAGGAACATTGTCAATGAGAGCATCACAGAATTTTCTTGAGTGAATATTATGTGCCACAGAGATATTCAGTAGTTAAACTCTAAAAACTAATACTTTATCTTTTAGTAATAAACTTACTCGTATTGGAATAAAAATAACATTTTATCGTCACTTAAAAGAAGCTGAAATTTAATTTGTTTTGAACTGAAAGAGTATTTCTTTTCTAATTACATAAAACCCTTATTTTTGCTTCTTTTACTTAAAATTCAAAAAAATTTTCAGAAGATAAAGAAATTCACTAAAATACATAATGTAGCCACATTTAAATCTTCTATTGCTGAAAGTTTGAGATTTCTGATCTGAATCATTATTTTTAGCCGAATTTAAAAATAACGTATTCATTCTAAAAAAGTCTTTTGAAAAGCAAAAGTCTTCCCCCTCATGATTTCTACTTTCATCCTCAGAGATAAAATTAATTCAAGTCCAAGTTCTAGTCTCATAAAGCTTGATATTTAATCAAATTTACAGGAATTAAATTCAATAACTTGAATACACTTTATTCTTTGATATAACGTTTTTACATTCACACCTAAATTGGAACATCTTTCTGAAACTTTCTTGAAGCTTGCTTCTTAAATATTCTCTGTCTTGCAAGTAGAGCGATTTTAGTAACATAAGAAAAGAAGAAAAAGTACATAAATTATTATTATTTTTTCATTATCTAAAAATCTGACATAAAAATTAAAACTTCTGACAAGGACGCCACCACTATGTCCGAGAGAAACATTCTCTATAGGCATGCTTTGGGGATTTTACGGTCATCGTGGTAGGGAATTTTATCATTCTTGTTTTTTGGAGGTTTTTCTTTCGCCAGCGACTCGTATTTGTTCAACTTCAGTTGCATTCCACATTTCTAATCGCTAGCTACTTTTAACAATCTTGGTCTCTCCGCGCTCTTTGATTTTGTAAGTTTTTTTCTATGGTCGTAAATTTAAATTATGCTTCGGCGGTTAATTCTTATGCTGATAACTCCGGAACGGTTTAATACATCAGTATATTACTTCAAGTAAAAGCCATGAGAAAGTGTGCACGTTCGGAGAAGTGTTAGTTTCAATAAACAGAAAACAGTTGTTAGAAAGTGATATATTTTGTGGCTGTTTCAATCATGGAAATACGAGGACATATACTAAATTACTATAGGATACTATGCCTATTATTTTGGGGTAAGTTAAATCTTCTTTGTTTGAACATATATATTTTGTAAGCATCTATGTTTAATTACTCTAA